>JAMKCH010026310.1:0-19280 GCA_023653785.1 Ophioderma brevispina
TCAAAAACCCTGTATTCATGCATGTTTTCATGCAAAGTGTCATCTTCTCTGCAAAATATGGACATTTGGATTTACAGTACCATAATAGGCCTATTGGTAGGAAAATATCGAATCAATTTATATGAAATACCTGTAAAATCTTAAGCAACCACAACCTGTACGCAACACCGGTCTAGCAAGAGGACATCTTTTGTAAAGAACATATTTATAATATACTTATTCCAATTGTCCGCAGAATAAACTATAATGTCATGACTCACTACCTGTGCAAGGAAGTGTGAATCCATATGAACGGTGCACTATTACGAGGTATTTTAAGATTATTAATGAAAATCTCATAAAATCAGTACTTTCAGTACTTCGATTTCAACTTAGTATATGAAATTTGTCTCTCTGCTAAAAGAATGATCGATTAAGTGAGACATATAAGACATACAACCACACCTGTCACAAAAGTCTCTCGGGCATGTTTTGCGATCAGTATTGTGTCCCAAGACCATTTTGAAGTTTTCCGAAATATACATTGTGTTGCCTATGTAACAACTCGCTTGTAAAAAAGCGTCAACAAAATGGCTGAGATAGACGCCAAGACGCAAACCCCCAAAACAAAATTTGCAGTTTTGTGATTTTTTCAATGGCATTGCAGTGTATTGGACACGAACACGCGGAACACAAACAATATTGCAAGTTGGATTTTTCGCTCATTCACATTGAAAAAACCATCAAAAACTGCACTTTTGGAGGGGGGGGGTTGCGTCTTCGGGCGCTCTATCTCAGCCTTTTTTACACGCTTTTTACAAGCGAGGTGTTTTTAAACTGAAAGAGCAAGACCTAGGCAACAAAATGTATATTTCGAAAACTTCAAATCTGGGCACAATACTGACGAAAAACGGCCGAGATACTTTTTGTGCCATGTGTAGTCGAACCCGTAGGCTCGACCCAGACTCGAACCGACTGAACACCCTAATTACAAGCAATCATTCCGAGGCTTAGACCACAGTTGGCCATCAATGGAAACTAGATATTAGGGCGAATCATATTCCCTTGAAATTCAGCGCGAAATTAAAAGAATTTAGCTATTGTATTTATGAATCTACTGTTGTCGTCAGAGAAGACGTTTCCTTCCCTGTGATATTACATTGCCTATAGTTATGAGGATATTTTTTGGGTTCCAATTGGTGAAAATCACCGGATCATTTTAATAATTATTGTCTCATTTTCCTTCAAAAGTAGCACTTTTAGTCTGTTGTTGTACGATAATACTTCAAGACTTTTTACTGTTATGAACATTCATTTCATGTAAATGGAACTGACAACTTTGATGTTTCCTGATAATAAGGGAATACTAACAATACAGAGGGCACATGTGGTGGCAGTGGATCAGCCGCGCCCATAAGCTAAGGTTGTGGTTCGAGCCCCGCTGTCGCCAATTGTTGTGCACTTGGGTACAAGACTTTTCCTCGGCTTGCCTCTCTCCACCCCGGAGTATAAATGGGTACACGGCATATGCTGGGATGCAAACATACTCGCTGTGCTGTGAGGAGTCGAACCCCCCACAGCACCATTATATGAGGGAGTCTGGCCCAAAACGCCAAGACAGAGAGATGGGCACTCCGCCTGCGGGCGCACCATACACAACCATTACTATTAGAATATTGGCAATGGGCACGTTTCACCTCCTTGTACAAATTTTATATTGATTAATACTTCCATCCGTCTGTGGTCAGGTGGACTGTTCGCGAACAACCCACAAATAAAGATATGATCACCATAACTAATACTAGCATAATTTTAATAGTCGAAAGTGGTGCGCCACAGCCGGCTCGAACTGACAACAACATACAATCCAAAAGTAACTCATAATGTCTATGCTTAGACCTCTGCGCCACGAGGAACTATAGTAATATGCACGCAAATTGTTGTATCTACTAGTATGTGAGGGTTCAGTGGCGATGTTGAACAAAAGAATCTCTTAAAACATCATTTTCTTTGTATAAAGTCAATTATTTCCAATGTTAGCCGTAAAAGGCCATCATGAGGATAATAGAAATCATGTACTAAATTTTTTCCAATATTCATTTCGTATAAAGGCTAGTAGGTCTGTGAGACCTGTTTTTAAAGGTGCAATGTCGTGATTCCAGCACCTCTGGTTTTATTCCATGGTTCACTAGATATCCTTGAGAAAACCTTATTCAGCGGGGAAATTTTAGTTGATGATCCTTGATCTTGCGGTTTTGTGTTATGAGCACATACTGTTTCCACGGTCCCATAGCACTGTACTGTAAATTTCTGTCCGTTTACGGACAGAAAATACAAAATTTGGGAATTTCTTACAGATGCGACCGGACATTTGCACTAAGATTTGGTACTCATGGATGACTAAGCTACGGTTCGGAATGGTATAAAAAAAATTCAACTTTTTATAGGTACGTCGGGGGGACGAGGTGTGGATCACGAAAGCCCCTTTAAGTTTCCACATTTGCCACTACTAATCGTTTATAAATGACCGTTTTAAAGCATTTCTAACTCGTCGTTTCCGTTTTTCCTAAATCATATCTTGCTCGTGAAATGTTGTCATATATACTTCTTATGGTTTAAATACATGCTATGCTCTTTTGTAATTACGAGTAGTTTACGCAGATTGGGTAAAGATACTCCCACCTAGTGATTTTACTCGTCAAACACTCGTCAACAAAGGGAATTTTTTTTTCTGTTAATATACTACGGTGTGTTTCGCTTGTATCAGGGGATTTTCTAATGTTTTTTTTTTTGATGTTTTTTTTCTTGTTTTTCGGGGTTTTTTATTTAAAACTTTGTTGACACACTACCGTGTGTCTTATAAGTAGTGGATTATCAGCAGTAGATAGTATCTAGGTGAAGTTTGGAGTATCAGCAGTAGAACAGCAGAGGAAGGAGGTGGGAGTAATCAGCAGTAGAAGCAGATGAGCGTGATGGAGTATCAGTAGTCGCGAATAGTGGTATTTTCTGTAATATCAGATATGAAGCGGAGTTTCTTCGGTTGATAGCAATAATCATGATTAGTCATTTTTGCGGAGTTCTTTTTTCTTTTGAAATAGTCAACAACAATACCATATTTGGGTATCCACATCATATACACAGTATCCTATAGGACTGATCGACTACTACCAGTCCACTCCACTGAACTAAGCTCTTTTGGTGTCTCTTTAGTTCAAATGTAAACATTATATTCTAAATCTCAGCGGCTCGTAAAGAATTAGGGCTTTGAGGTACCAGCGAAATTATCAATATAGATTTCAGATCAAACCATTGGATAAAGCTTATTCCAGACCACTCATTACGGCTCAGAAGATGAATAATTATATTGGTAATAAATATACGGAATGGTTTTAAGCAAAATTTAAAAATGCATATTAAAAAAAACCAAAAAACATTTAATTTAAAAAAGAACTAGCACTGGAAAAATCGTTCGATATCGGAGAATTGAACCGCAAAACCGATTCACTATGCTGTAACCGAGGTTGACATTTGTGGTCATTGTATTTCAACTTTGTGTTAGGATTTTCGTTAAATCCCGTTGACAAATTTGTCTAATTAAACACCCGCGATACGAAATATAAGATTTTTTTAATCAATATCAAGACAAATCGCTTTTTCTATTCATAGTCATCGCCCAGCGGGAACGAATATATAGTCAAAACTCAAAAACTTAAGTTCAGACACAAGATAAACACTGCTAAGACCATCACAAAAGTCATAGGCCTAAAGCATAACAAAAGAACTTAACACAAAATGAATAAAAGAACAAATGGAAGAAATAAAGAAAAATGTATCAGTAACAAAGTAAAATAAAAATACAATGAAACGAAAAAATAATAATAAACTGAATGAGAAAATAAAAACAAATAATTTAAAAATTAAACCAATCAAATCCGTGTACACCAGTCTTGAATATCATTAAAATAAATCGATTAAAATAAAAAAAGAAATAAATAACATAATTACAGATATTTATATAGCGCCTTCCCAAAAAGGAATAGAATATAAAATGAATAAATGGAACCCAAATAAATTTTAAAAAATGAGTACAAAATAAAAATAAGAAAACGAAAAAATATAAAAAATAAAAGCAAAATGGTAAGAACAATACAAATAAGGGGAGGATAATAAAAATTTTTACAAAAATTAATCAAATACAAAGGCGTATACAAAAATATTAATTTAATATCAATCATTAAAATGAAAATAAACTTCATAATTAACACTAAACAAAATAAAGATGACTAAATAAGTAAAATAAACAACGTAATAAACACAAACTACAATTACAAATAAAAAACAGAATTTTTTTGAATATATACAAATATTAATAAAGTACATCGTTACAATAAAAATTTGAAATAACAAATTAAAGATGACTAAATAGGTAAAATAAAAAACTAAAATAATAAAAAAGAAATGAACACATATACAATTACATCATTACAAACAAAATAAACTATGAATCAACATGATAAAATAATGTACATTATAAATTAAAAATCAAAATGTAAAAAAGATGTTTTTGTGGTTTTATTAAATAAACAAAAAACGAAAGGAATTGTTTTCGCGAATGAATTTCATTATGTAAACCCCTGGGTCATATTCCAAGCAATTGTCAAGAAACTTACAGCTTCAATCGGATCATCAATTCACCTTACAAACCTTGCAACCAAACTAGGGGGGGCCACACCACCACACTACAACACAACCACTTTCCAGCACAATTGGTTTTTCCCAGTGTCATCTGCATCTGGAACATCCCTACCCTACAGCTTACTGGGTTCAGCCTCAGTCACTGGATATTTTCCGGAGTCGCTCGCCTGAAGCCTCCTCTCGGACCTCTTTTTTACTTACACACCATTCTTTTGTTCCTGCAACACGTTGTTGATCTTTGGTCCTGTGACCAAGCACCATTTTCACCGAGTACAACAATACTCTACTACTGGTGGGATTAATGATTGGAAGATAGATAGATAGATAAATAGAGTTCGTCCAACTTATTGCACCAGTTAACAGTCAACCTAAAAAAAACTTGCAGTCGCCTGAACATGCAACCACGGAATTACAATTCATCTTTTACAATCATCCAACAATCTATTAAACACTGCAGGAAACGTCTGCTTCAATTCACATACAATTCCAGCCAACCTCAGTTTTCAACAAAGGGCTCAGAGCGACCGATAAGGTTCTGAACAGAAGCATCAAAACCACCGCACTGAACCCACTGGCAAACGCCCAAATTTTACCAGCCTCCCCCAACCCGTCCCCAACTCTAGCCAGCAAAACCTGAAACCAAGGAAGCCGAGAACCGCGAATTCGAGTTAAACTATACAAACACTCTAATCGTTATCAGATTCTTATGTGTCTGAAGGTTTCCTTTGGTCAGATCATTCTGTCCAAGCCTAATTCAAATTTCTTTCTGCCACATCTTTAGAAAAAATGCATCCATTTTACGCTCATGTCACACCAATTTCTTTCTCTTCAGTCCAGTTTAATGGCCCGCTTGCGTTTCACTTTTTGACAGTTTACAAAACCATCGTCCACCTATCCCATACCGCAAAAGTATCAATGCATGCGGTGTGTAAAGTTTTGTTTAAGAATCAAGTCCCCATGGCGGCAGAGTTTATGTGATATATTGTTATCATATCATTATAAATAATCATTAGCAACTTCTCTTCTTCTCGCTTTTTTTTCAAATCAAAAGGTTGATTTGAATAAAAGTCAAGTCATGATGACGGTTGCCATCTCAAAACACTGAAGAATACTTGTGTGCACTCATTCTAATAAATGTCCCTGATGATTCGAAATATGATATAACAATGCAGTATTTTGAATTCTTAACACAGCTGTGGATTTTTACACGATTTTGTGAAGATCTCGGTCTCCGGTCTCATTTCCATATGATATCGCCCAGTTTAAATTCGTCGAAGTAGAGATCACAACATCAAAAAATCGTAAACCTTTATTTTCTCTAAATCATCTTTCATATATTTTTCCCTCCTTACTGAGATTTTTTTTTTTTGTAAAGACTTATAAATTTCCACCACACAATTTGGGAATAAATAGTGCATCTGAACGAGGCGAATATCACACTACGAAGCATGTACCTACGAAACGGAATCAGGTTGTCCGCCACGTGAGGGATACAATTATTCCTCTCAGATCGACAGCTAACATATTCCGCCTGATTTTAACCGATGTTATTCGGCATTTGGGCCACTTACGCACCCGTTTTAACACTTGGGAGAATGAGAAAAGTATACCTTCGCGATCAAGAAGAAAATATGGTGACAACAGAAGCTATTATAGAATGTGCCTACGTAAGCTGTAAGATTGGGAGATTTAGGTAGAGTTATTGATATGAATTTATTCTTCTCTCGCAATCTGGGAAACGCATTATTAAGACAATTTAAGTCATTAAAAGACCTCGGATGGTTTTTCAAGCAGGTTCTATGACTGCCGAAATTGCCATTTAGGTCTTCGGCGTACAGGCCGTAGCTAAGATTTATTTTGGATGTAAGGCCCAGAACTTTTTTTTCGGGGAGGGCATGGCCATAGAAATCACTTGAATTTGGGTGTCTCAAGTGAAAAAGAATCATAAAATTAGTGCAAAATTTGCCAATTTCGTCATTTTCTTTGTTTTTCCTTATCCTAAGGATGCTCTACCCGGGAAAATATGGGGGAAAAATAACATTTCGGAGGAACTTGTCAAGCATGCGCATGGCGCCGCCACTGATGTGGAGGTGCGATCAGTGGTGTACCGATTTCAGTTCATCGGGGGGGGGGGGGGGGGAAGAGACTTTTCCCAATTCGTCCCGCCAGAATGTGAAAATTCGTAAGTCTCTTGGTGATTTGCTGCTCCATTAAGTCTGATGGACAAATGTGCGCGTACATTAACTTTGGCCCAAATTTAAGTTCCCCGAAAAAGAGGATCAAAATGAAAAATAGTTGTGCTCCATATCAGCCCGCCCCGTTTTTTCGAGCCAGCGGGGGAAACTTTCCCCCACTGCCCCCCCCCCCCCCCCCCCCCCCCCCGCCGGTCGGTATCCACTTGGGTTGAGACGCACTCCCTTGGCACTTTCTATTTATAAATTCTCACCGGTTTACGTACATTTTGTGAATTTTATTTAAAACAACCAATTTGGAAGGATTAAGTGATAAAGATTGGTCGGAATTCTGAAGAATAACAATTTCATTGTTCAATCTTCGTTGAATCGCGTTGGGTTTGTCGAGCCCAATCCATGAAAAACAACCACATTTCCTAAATAAGATAATAAATACGAGGCTGATTAATAACATAACTTGTCCACCAATTCAAACCCTTTTCCCTGAGTCGGCTTGCTTTATTTACAAATGGAAAATGACATGCTTTTTTTAGGGTAGTGTCAACCCTGGTGCTTTGTTTTACACGAATTTTGATTTTGCACCATTTTTAAAAAGAAACTGTGTTTTATAGTTCAACAAAGGTTATCCACTGCAGACAATCTTAAGCCGATTTTTTGCCGATTTAAAAACAGCTATTTGACCATTTAAAGTCACAAAACCGCTTGGTCTAAACGGGGGAAATTTAAGCAATTCACGCCGTTCAGGCGCAAGGCGCACCATCGCGTCGCGCCGGTGAATTTTTGCTGCGTAATGAAGTGTGCGGGTGTTTTAATGTAATTTTGCGCGAACGCATCTCGAAAAACGAAAAATAATATTTGACAATGTAAACAAAGCGCTAATTTAGACAAGATGAAATTTACCCAATTTCTTAAATTCTGGAGTTAGAGACAAAATATGTTTGATTCAAAGTGCATTAAAGATGTATTTTGATCACTTGCACAACATACTCAATTTGAAGTTCAAAGATAAAGTATCGAGAAAGAGACAGCTTGAAATGGTATGAAAAGTTCCCTTTTTTACTAAACATGGATTTTCTCAATTGTTCCCAATTTGCAAAATTTGGCAAATTGTCAGAAAAGATAACTCAAAAAATACAAGTAAACGGTAAGGTTAAGTTTCCTAAGATGCATTGGTTTTCTCCCAGGGAAGGTTTTTCTCATTTTTTCATTTGATTTCTAACTAAAGATATTCTCCAATATATACTCAAATTTTGGAAAAGAAAAGAACAATTAAAAAATCAAAAATTTTTGACCTTTTCTTATATTTCGAAAAGTAACTCTATTTTAAAAATAAAACAAAACGTCCCTAAGACAATTTGTTTGTTTTCTAAAAAGTGTTTTTGTGTTTTTTGAAAATTCAAAATTGTTTTTGTTAGCTGCTGAAAATTTTGCGGGCAAAATCGTGTTTTTTTAGTATTTTCTCCAATACGGAAAGTTTTACATTAATCTGGTGCCATCATCGGGTTCATCGTCCAATTTTCTTTCTAGAAATGTTATACTTTCATACAACATAATCAAATTATTTGCCACGTACCAAACCAAAATAAATACTCGAAAACTCAAGGTTTACACTGCCCTTAAAAACCTGAGTAGAATATGTATAACGGCGATAAACCCACTAAAACTGAGATACATGTCTCCGAATTTTTGCTTTATTTTAAATTTATTTCTCTGTGATATTTGCAAGGTTCTCTGTAACCTTTTGAACCCTTAGGAGCCCGCCGGTCCACTATTACCTGTTCAGAAGTTCAATTTTTTTTTCAAATATTTCAAAATTAATGTATTTTTCAATGTCATTAACAGAATCAACAATCACAAATGCATCCAAAATATTCCAAACAAGCCTATAGTCCTCAGGCCAGTTTTGTTTTTGAGATGGCTTCTCAAATTACTGCAGGTCATTTGGAAGCCATCTCAAAATCACACTTAGTAAGAACAAACCAAATGATTACTGGTGAACGGTATTAACTGGCTTTTTCCTGATTGGGAAGCAAGGTTTTATAACCTCTTTCATGCGTTGTTCTTAAAGTTTTTTTTTTTAATGTTCACTATTGAAAATACGAACTTACACACCACTACAAATATAGGAGATCAAATATGAACCGACTAAAATAAAATGACCCCGCTTGAGATAAAATAACTAATTTTAGGATTAAAATATGACCACGAAAAGCGTAATTTTAACTCAACAGGGTCCTTGTATTTTTAGTCGTTGCAAATTTGACCCCATATTTTTAAGTGTGTAACAGAGACCAACTACCCCCCCCCCTTTGAAAGACCGTGGTTCGCCCTGTGTGTGTGTGTGTGTCTGTGGGCGTCTTGTGTGTGCGCAATCGTGTAAAAACCTGCAATTTTACTTCTATCACCAAAGTCTTTAAGCCATGCAGGTCCCTAGACAACTTCTATAAAACACTTAATCATTATCTGTTATACGACGTGGTGATGAGATGGTGTAAGAGGGAAATCTGTTACATAGCCATTGGCCTTTTGTCTTAACGATCTCGTAATAAACCGCGCCTGTTAGATTCGTTTTATCCAAATAAACATTGTTTCCCAGAAAGAATTTGTGTTAAGATGCTGCCTTTTCCAAGGGCAGAAAGTAATTGGCCACTTAATGGATGGCTAGCTGAACCAGAGCTATCTCTTAGCGAACATTAAGGGCAGGGAGAGACACTTGGAAAATTTCAATTAACACCGTCGCCATCGGGAAAAATCTGGTTTGAAGAGTGATCAGGTCCTAGTTTCACAATTTCAAACAAATATTCCTACTCTTTACAATAGATTTCGTATCTTAAGAGCACTTTCCTTTTTCCATACCCCTAAAAAGGTTATTTCCCAAATTTTAGTTGATTTTGATGGCGGTATTCTGATGTTTTGAACAGCTAACAGGTCAAATGATAAAAAAAGCTCAACTTCATTTTAGGCAAGTCGGGTGACGACAGTGCGTGCGCAAGGGGGGGGGGGCGGGGGGCTGGTCATGTTCCTCCCCAGTTTGGTTTGCCCCGTCGGGGAAAAAGAATCCAACGAAAGCGATGTTAAAACTTGGAAATTTTTATATCTCTTTTTGATTTTCTAAATCCTATATAAACATTCTTTGAATAAGTTCTAACTAATCATCAAATAAAACAATGTTAATTTCTATAGTTTGTTCAAATATAATATTACAATTTGTATCATGCATTTGATTCCCTATCACAAGAAAAATGTTATGTACAAAAATACATAAGCTGTGGAAATAGAACTCTATTTAATTAAGAAACATTTTACCAAATTAATAACATTTTACCTAATGTTATGAGTCTATTTTTACATAATTTATGAATTTTTTTCTCTGGGGGGGGGGGGGGGGGAGGTATGTTGTCAGTGCTGAGGCGTTAACCCTCATACCTACTGTAGTAACAAAATGTCATTAGAAAAACAGTAAAACTACCAAATTGTTGATATTCAAATTTTCCTACCAATATTTATACACCGTTGTAATATTCTAAATTGTCAAAACAAGCAATAACGCCAGCGCGACGCCTCACGCACGCCTCATGACATCAGAACAATAATAAATACATCAGATTGTGGTTCTTAAAAAAAAATAAAATTAAGATGACTTCATCATTTTTGCCACTTTCGAAATTCACGGAGCGGACCCTGCCTTGTTGGTTTAGTGGAAATTGCTCCTAGAATTTAACAACCACACACACACACACATACACACACACACACACACACAGACGAAACCAACACACACACACAAAACGCTACCACCAACCTCCTTTTTGCGCGGTGAATCGTAAGGATAGATATTATATATATTTTGTTTGATTATAAAAATACTCAAAACACGGTGGCAACCTTCAACATCTATTTCTCAACATCGTATCTGGCTGTATGCTACGTATCTGGTGTCGTGTAGTGTTTTTGTCTAAGGTTATATTTCCGTTAGTGAATCATGTTTGATATTTTAGTAATGATGATGGACCACTACCAGTGCAGCATCGAAAATGGAGATGCCACAGGGCAATCAATATTCGTCCTTAAAACCCCCTTCCCCGGACTTTGGTTCAGAAGTAGCCGATTGAATTTCAAATTAATATTCATGAACAGCTGGCATGCGTGACTTGAAAATCGAACTCATGTTTGGCCTAAAACGAAAGTCATTTTCACTTTCAAATACACTTTGATTGCTGTTTTAACAAAACCCACAATTCCAAATCAAACGCGATGTCAGACATCCCCTGAATCGGCCGACTACAGAGGCATATTTTTGGCAAGGGAAGTCGAATGTTGTAAATTATGGATAACACTCTGGCAAAACGCAAAAAAAGAAAAGAAACCGCCATTCACCCCATACAATCAGGACAAACTGCTGGTGCCAAGGGGGTCCCCCCCCCCCAGAATTTTGATCATCTAGTATTTGGTGCAACGCGGTGAATTAAGCCCTATCCGCATGCAGACAAATTTCACTCGTAAGACGTGGAATGTTCAGGAATTCGTACGTAAGTAGCTGTAATACTCGCGATTTTTCTATTTCTTCAGACTTATGGAAGCCCTTAATTCAATTTTAGCAATCTACAAGAATCAAGGAACCTAGTCACCCAACATTTCGCTATATTGGTGGAATTGAATGCAGGATGAGGAAACGATAGAAACCAAATCGAGTCAAAATTCGTGTGTGCTCTGCGGCGTGAATCGCGTTCATTGCATTGTACCTGTATTTTGCATTGAAAATTCGCCATTTTTGTAAACATATGAGTCGTAATGTCAGCGGGAAATTCAAAAATGGCTAACACATCTATCATCTGGAGTTTTTCCTTACATGTCATGATAGAGAAGATCGAGATTACACAGAAATGTTCATGTTGATGAGTCAGGATCTTCCGTGAATAATGTAAAAAAAATAATAAAAATAAATATGAAAAAATACCGATTTTATCAATGTAATTATCTGGAATATGCACAAAGCCGCTACAATTTTCCCAGGTATTAATCATAACTCCCACTGGTCCCGGGAAGTGTTAACGGTGGCCTAGAATAGATCTGCATAGCTGCCATAAAAGGTGAGCCTTGACCAGTGTCTGCATTACCCGCATTATATCGATATGTTTTAAGTTATAATAGATTATGCATACCTGGACTATTGCACTATACTAATTCTGATATTAATTGTATTTAATATGCTTAATTTGACAAGGTGTGATTCGGAAGTACACCATAAGCGCTTTTAAAAGCTATGTAGTCTGCCATTGGCGCCGGTTTCGATATTTTGACGAACATCAAATGGATGCAGGTAAATGTAACGAATTAGTGATTTTCTAAATCGAAATCGACAAAATATCAGAATCCAGATTTTGTGCCTGTCTGTACAAGTATATAGCTATCCTATCCCTACAAATGATAGAGACCAAAAACAACCTAATCAACAAATCATATATTTCAGTCATTACTGTGTCCATACGGACACTTACTGATGGAGATTCAGATCTTTGAACCTGGCTGTTTTCTTCTTTTTCTGACAATAAAAACAAAGAAAGACAGAGAGAAGAGAGAACGAGAGAGTCAAGAGATATAATAGAGAAGAAAGAAGAGATAAAGTTTTTACATTTATCGTGTTTTAAACACGTTGCACCGTTTTTTGGTAGTATTTATGAATGTAGACTATTTATAAAATAAAGGAGAAAAATACCAAAAAAGAAAAATTTTATAAAGTTTAAACGTTAGTTTGTACTATTTTTTTTACTGATTTGCTATACACGGAGAATAAAGTCATCATCATAAGCAGTGTCCTCTTTAGACTATCTATGTGAAAAAGGCACTACCAGTGACTTGTTATTTGAAAGAAAGAGAAATCTAACAATCATAAACAATCCGATTTTTGCGTGTCTGGCAACCGCAGATCAGGCTATCCTAACTCCCCTCCAAATGATAAGCCCATACGCCACCTACTAAGGACAAAATTTTTTATTTTTAGTTGTTATCTCCGTACGACACTTACTGCAACACGTAATGAACGGAGATTCTATGTTTGAATACTACTGGGGTTTCTTCCTTTTCTTGTCAACAGGTCAATGTTTCAATTGAAAAATGTAACTTGAGCAAATTCTACAGACTGACTTATCCTTATTTTTTAAGCTATTCTCCAATTTTAAATAGTTTGACCCTTTCGGGTGAATTACTGATATTGTCTTTAATTGTATCACTTTTGGTGTGGTTTGTTGGGTTCTGGAACCTTTAACTTTCGCAATTTTTGTACCGGTCACGTGCGGATGGTGTTTGACCACTAGATTTTGATTAACGAAGTCTCAAATTGTCTTTATTTCTTTTATTTACGGTAGATTAGATATATCATGCGGGTTGTTTCACCTGCAATTCTTGGAATATGTGATCCGTGAAGCCGATCAATTAAGCTATAATTTAAATGGAAAGTTTGTTACTGAAGCTGTTGTTTGTTTTTTATTTTGTTAAATTGAAAAAAGAAAGGGGAGCAATTTATTCCCTGGGTAGATTGTGGTCCGGGAACTCATATTAAGCGGAAGCGGTAAGATAGTAATTATAAGGAGTTATTATTTTTCTAATCAACATCCTTTGTAGCTTACTAAATATCTCATTTGTCTTCACGAATATTCATGTACGTTAATTTGAAAGAAATTTATACGAGAGTGGGCGTGGTCTAGTGCGTTAGAGAGCTTGCCCTGGAACCCAATGGTCCCGGTTCATATCTCGTGGTGGGGTTGCTTGCTTGGTTTTATTCTGGGAACTAAATTCTGAGATCTAATTTGTTGAGGATATTTCGCCTTAAAAATCGAATGGCACTCTTCCTTTCAGGTTCATTGATATGGCAAAAAACGGCCATGAAAGCTTTCACTGTATCCATTGTGTGTGTGTCTCGTAATTGTTTGGATGTAGCAACGGGCGCTATTTAAGTGCTGCCATTTGTAAAGTTGTTGGTCTCTGTCTAATATGTTAATAATATTGGGAAGCGCTGTGATCTTGGTTATCTTTAAGAGCGTATATAATGCCTGCATGATTATTATTTATTCTTATTATATCCGAAACCATCGCTCTCAAATTTTTACCGCAATTTAAACTTAATCTCAGAGAAGGATAATTGTTTAACCTTATAAATTGGAAAATGAATCTTCGATTTTTTACAGTCTTTAAAAGAGCTGTGCGATAGGTTTTAAATTTATTGCAGATTAGTAATTTGGACTTTACTTGCCTTTCCAACGATATCTCAATTAGACTTTGAACTTTAAACGAAATAACCAGAGGCGGTATAACCGAACAAATATAACTAAAATCTGTCCGTATATATTTCCAATGTTACGGTTTCGTTTTCAAAAAACTAGCCCTTTACGGCGATCAAACCAATAACCAACACCGGTTCATCAAAAACAGAAGGCATGTGTATGTGCAATCGCAAAGCCTGCATTCTCGTACCCGACGGCAAAAATCTATAATGGGGCCGGAGTGGAGAGTGACCAGCGCACGCCCTTAAACACGCCTAACCAGTGGTCATGGGGTTGGTTATACGAACGGCCCGGGCTAAAGGCATTTCTGATCTTTGTCTGGGTATAATGTTACCTCTTTCCCGTTTTTTTCTTTTTTTGGTGGATTAGAAGCGTTGCTATATATTTATCTTTACCAGAGGATTGGGATCATGGGATTTGTGGAAAACTTGAAAATTTGAAATTGTGGTGGTTTTCATTTGATTTTAGCTGCGATCGTTATCAATTATTAAGTACAATTTATACCTTTATTATATTTTCAGCACTATTAATTAAAGCAGTCTTGTCATACGGCATTTCTGTCTTGGGGTAGATCACTGTATAATAAAGGCAAAAAGGAAATTCGCTACTTTAAAAATATACTTGTTGAGGTTTTTCGATCATTACCATTGGTGTATGATAGGTATAATTTTGATTATTGTTTTTATTTATATTGAATGAAGATAGTATTTCCAGATCAATGAATATTTTAAATGAAGTGATAACGATTTGATAAGGATGATAGATACAACGTTTTTAATTTCTTGTAACCCCCTGATAACATTGTAAATGTGTTAAAATATAAACAGTGTGGTATATTATATATATATATATATATATAGATATGAGAGATTATACGTATATTATATATATATATATATTATAGGTATCGAAGAGGCTGGTTGATAATACCAGTGCAATGTTGAGATATAGTCATGCGACCCACAACGTTGGGTCTGAACCTTTAACAAGTGTGATGCCAACAAGCAAAAAAGTTAAAATTTTATAAAGAGGAAAACCAAAACTGGACATTACATAATAAAGAGAAAACAGCATAAAAGGTCAAGTAGGGTCCAGGACAAAAAAACAAAAATTTGACCAAACCCAACTAGATAGCAACAAAAAGGCGAGCATGACCAGCAAAATGGACAAGGAAACATCCCATTGTGCTGATCATCCCTTGTTTATAAAATTTGTGGAAATGGTGAAAAAGACTGGAGATATAGTCCAGAGGCGACAGTCTTAAATGAATGACAAAATAGTCCACCAGCACAAGAAACTGGAAAATATTATTAAATACTGAACGTTTCAAATTTGTTGTAAGTCCCCTCGGACTTATATTAGTACCAGTTCATAAATAATTGTGGTCAGCAGAAAATACGGCGTCTTTGTTATTGCCCCCTGCGGTTTATAGACACCAGTAACTCTGATGCATCAATTGAGCCAAATATTAGTGAGGGTTAAAATGACGGGCTACGGGGGAACCTTCAAAGTTGCAGCGATTTATGAGCGCAAGGTTCAGTGAATAGCGAATTGCTAATCGTCTCGAACTGTCCTCAACCTACATAAAGAATGTTACAGCGAGTGCAGATAATAATATAAACAAAAATTAGTTTAGAAAAAAAACGCAGGTGTAAAGTGATCTTGAATTGAGTAAAGTGCCTGACGGACCTCTATCCGAGGTAGTCGCATTGGTTGACAAAAGGCAAAAGTGTTCATCGTTGCTGGGTTGCAACTCTATGTGCCTACAAGAGAACTCTCTGGTTCACACGGTTTGGGCTTGGGGTGGGAAGCTCTCACTAAATGTCCCGAAAATTTCCGGTCTCTTCTGAAGCTTGACGCAGGAGATTTGGCAAGACATCGGGGTGGATGATCACGTGCGAAAATCTATCGTTTTTGCAAAAATATTCTGATGGCGACGGTGGCCGAAGGATGGTAATGAAGCACGAGTGGGGTGCGGCGGTGTATCATCGAAGGATGAGGGAGTTGCAATTCATTCTGTGAACTTCGTTGATTCGCGTAATGGTCAGACTGGGTGATTGGTGATTTGCATCTGGGTAACCGCATCCCTGAAAAAACCGTCATGTCATTCTAGCGAACTCTGTTTGAAAGAGTGCATAATTCGTGCTTGCAGAGATACGCTTGGCACGGAGTAATTGACTGAACGGAATGGATTTTTTACATGCTGGTGGGTGGTTGGATTCATAACGAAGGGAGGAAGTTATTATGGACAATCATGTCCTTATAATAATGTGTTTCAATCTATCTCGTTAATGGATAATTCCACATCCAAGAATGGGAGTTTACTGTTGGATATCTCGTGAGTGAAGGCAATGTTCGTGTGGTAACTGTTACATAGTCTATAGAAGGATCTCAAGATCTTGGCGCTCACCAAGAAAAAAACCCCAAATTATCTCGACTGTACCTCTAAAGAGGCCAGGAGAGGCTCTTTTGGATAGCTCAACAAATTCTTTTCAATAATCCCATGTAAAGGGACAAGCGACACCCACATCAAATCAGGATCCCATTGGAAGGGCCTGATTAGTCTTAAAGTTACCGTTGACTGATGTATATATATTTATATATTATATAATAATATATCTATTATATATATATATATATATATATGGCTTAATGGGTCATTGATTCACTTTCAATTGGGTGGATTGCATTTTCGCTCTGTGCTGCACGGATGAGAACACAAAGTTCGAAACGGTACTGGCTGCGACTGTGTAGTATATATTATATGAGATTCGATTATAGATATATTATATATGTTATATATATATATTATATATGGATATATATATATTATTTACGATTTTGAAGAGGGATTCTTCAAATTGAATGTTTGCAGGACAAGTTTAAATAAACACTCACCCTAGAACGAAAGGACCTTTTTGGACTCCAAATATGATGTCCAAACTCCAAATATATCATGAAACATCTTTATGGTTTTGAAAAATTTGGAACAAATGAAAAATGCTTACCATTAATATTTGACCATCTCAGATTTATGAAAGATACATATCCTCACTTTTTGGAGTTGTTTGTTCTTTTGTTTATGTATTGCTATGATAGTGTACTTGGAATTCAGTTTATATTTGTTTTAATTGTTTGGTGACAGCAATGTAGGAGGTAAAGCGGCTAGGTAAAACTTGTCAAACTATTTGTTCATAAAGTATTACTTAAAATTAATAAAATCTTCCCACCAGGAGTAGTATCTACTATATGATAGTCATATATTCGCATCCTGAAGCTACTTTTCACCATGTTTAAGGGTAATCTAGCAACGCAGATTTGGAAAATGATTATGGTACTTTTAAAATAATCCATTGTTTTCCTGGCAAAAGCATTTCTGTTTTCGCCACAATATATAAATAACCGGGAGTACTCGAGCAAACTGGTATCAAGTTTGTTATTAAGTATCACTATGAAGATCCTGACGTTGTAGGTTTTTAATAACCCACTTGTGGTTTCCGGGGAGTTAAGTGTTTGTTCGTGGAATATAAGTGAAATATGAAATTTTCTCCGCTTTGAAGCTTATTTATTATTATGTCTTAACATTCCCAGCTTTCACAACAATAATTTTTGATGTGGTGAGTCTTTACTTTCTTTGAGAATGTTTTTACAAGCACTTTGTTCTATTTCCCAAAATTTGCAATTTATTAGTCAAAAGGAAGCACGGTATGTACAAAATACGATCGGGTTATTGGTTCAAACACTTTGAGCGACAACGCATTGTAACCAGGTTAGAACTCGTATTTGATTCCACATCGGTGGTTCGAATCCCTATGACCTCGAATGACCTTTCTTTGATTTAATAATTCTTATTTAAAAACAACAACATATATAGTATATAATATATGCTTTATTTGATTTCGGAAAAAAGAAGGAAAAACAAATAAAATAAAAAAACACAAATAAAATACAAACAAAAAACGCGACCGTCTGATAACTTAGCTCCGACATGAACAGCAACCTTTGATATGTGTTTAATAAAGAAGAAAACCGAAACTTCATGATTTTTAGGAAACTTACAATTGTTGGAATATTTATGAAGAAATAAGACCGAAAAAGGCAAAGTGCGTGCTGACTTTATTCGTCAGTAATCCACGTAATTAATCTCGATTATGCTGGTCACACCCGGTTTGCAAAGTAATCACTTTTCTTTTTAGTAGGTCGGATTGCTAACACACCCATTAAAATGGTTACAAATTGACTTTAGTGATTTTTCATTGCACTTTCGTAAATCATCACGACAGATTGCGGAATTAAATGGTACGTGAGGAATTAACGGTAATTGATACACCATTTTAAACTGGTGTCTTTTGAAGTACCGCACTTATAAAGATTACGAAATTATATACACCTATGTCCAGAAAAGAAGAGGGTTTGAAATATATACAAATCGAGATTAAAATGTTAGGTGAATTCTTATCATTTTCGTACGGACACCGGCATCCGTGATGCGTTTCATTTATCAACATCCATACTATTCCCTGTCCTTTTGTTGATAAAATATTTAGTTTCTCCTCGATAATTCTCCAAATAGCTAAATGTCTCAGTTAGGCCTAAGCAAATCTAAAGTCTAACTTCCTCCTTCTATTGACCATACGCACAAGTATACTAACTGGAAAAGAAGCAAATATTCCTAGTGAAAAAAAAATAATGCTGCCGTGGGGATAATGTCTAACAAGAGAACTCTGATTAAACACACCATGCTATAGCAAACACGTAAGGACAAAGTCAGTTAGTACCCAGTGTTTAACAAGTGTAATGTACCGATTGAATTTCTAATGTTTGCTGAACGCAGCTGTTACCTGAAAATGGATATCACACACACTCATGCAGTTAAGATGCAATAGGAGATTTTGACAGTGTTCCTGGAGCATAAGTTGTTGTCCATCAGTACCCAAGGGGAGGTGGATGTCGTCGTAATCCCAAAATTCCAGAAAAGGTGCAAAAAGTTTACTTTTTGCTGAATACTTTTGTCATGAGATGTTCAAAAAGTCCAAAAAGGACATGGGGGGGGGGGATTAGGACCACTTTTACAAAGGTCCACTTTTTAGAAGGCAATACCCCCCTGACAACAGCAGTGACAACAGCAACAACA
>JAMKCH010026311.1:0-26234 GCA_023653785.1 Ophioderma brevispina
GGAAGACCAAATTACGTAACCAACTACAACCATCTAACCGCACAATTTAAGGGTCATTTATAGTTATATAAGCTCGAAGTGTATCAGAAGAGCGCCTGTGATGGCGGAGGTGCCGTTGGCCATACGTCGGGAGGACTCTGACTCCTAATGAGAAAAAGCCCGCGAAACAGAAAATAAGGGCATCGGAAGAATAGGCCAGTGCGCATGCTCGCCCGTTAGTTTAGATACGATTTATTCCGTTTATAGAATAAATCGGGGTAATTCCTTCCCTGCCTTTAGACAGATTCAAAATACATAACCTCTGGGAAAACTATACATCTAGAATGTCATAACTTAACCTCTACCGCTGCAAAACCCATTACTTATTGGCATGTTTTTATGATATAATAAGAACGTTATGGACATGTTGTGCGAACGTGTCTGCATATTACGTCGTCCGAACGTCTACAAAACGTTTCCAAGACCACATCATCCGGTACACATTCACTTTTCAAAACGTTTAAAAAGACGTTTTTAGCCCGTACTATTACGTGTGTACGGTTGGTTGAACTTCGAAACGTTGTCAAAACGTGTTCTCAACGCGGTCTCAACGTTTTTGACTGTTTTGACCACTTTGTAACGTTTGCAAACGTCGCGAAAACGTTATGTGTTACCTGGGATAAGCCGTACGGCGTCTTGTACGCTGGAAGAGGTGTCCCGGTCATAGTTCATGAATGAGAGGCCCGCTCTCCCAGGGCATAGTTCATTGTTGGTTCACTTCTGGAAGCTCGCCTGAAATTCATGCCTCCATTTTTAAAAACCAATCAATGACAGTAATCTATATCTGAGGTCTATAATAAAAAATACCAACAGGGCCGATAGCAAATTTAAGAAATAGCGGGCAACTATTTAAGCTTTGCCATTAGTAATTGGAACCAATGAATAACTATTTGCGCAATCCCACCCCGAATGCATCTCATTCGGTGGCCATTTCCATAGGAACTTTTACCACCAGCCTCAAGTCGGCTAAAAATATACGGTTAGGAGCGTAACGAAATACCAACTTACCCTATCTGTGACGTTTTGCCCTATATTTTTGTGTAATCGTCCGTCAGGTGACAAGTAGGGCACAGTAACGATCGAAAATATCACGTTCGCCGTTTTTGTCGTGCATTTCAACACCAGTGCCTCGATTGTTTTTTTGTTCCATATATATTCTTCTACTTTTTGTAAGATTAACTTCACGTGAAGGTACTTTGTATTGTAATTTTAGCACTGATCGGCGCGCGACGAACTGAAATTTTTTTGTCAACATGACCTCTGTAACAAGTTCCCGATGAAATGGCAACCGAATGAGATGCTTTCGGGATTGCGCAATAGCTATTGCAACGTTATCTCTGAAGATGTACATGATGTAATAATATATCGCTACTGACCATACCATTTTTTTTTCGGTCATGTAGTTTTGCCGGTTCGAAGTCAAAGCATCCCCGTTGATGAAAATAGTGGTTTGATAGGAGCCTAGGGTCCGTTTTTCCTTCCGGTTTTGTTTTTAAATATTCCTTGCATGCTACCCTTGGCAGAGAGTTTTGTAACGGAATTCAAATACTTTCTTACATATTTGTCCTTAAAAAAGTGAAAGATCGCAAAAGGAACGAGTATTTGATCTGTCTAACTCAAACCAAAAGAGCGATCATTTTGGCAGGGGGTAGGACACGACATGTTCGATTTGGGCATTGGGTGATTTCCACGGTAATTTGTGGAACTGCTACGTGCTTTACTATGGCAGTCCCCCTGTCGCAGTTAGATTACAAAACTACTCTTAAACATTAGTCCAATACATTTTAGTAATGTCATGATAATTATTGAATAAATTATTGACTTCAAATCCTGTCGGGGTTAGTGGATTAATCCCGCTGCAAGATACTGTAATTTCCCAATAACGGTCATTTGCAAATTTAAATATTCATGACCAGGCCTAGCCTTTATCACGTCTGTGTGTGACCGTTCGATATTCGCTCTTATATACCGTTAAGTCTTTGACAAAGCACCGGGTTTACGCCGGAGTTCACGTTAGGTTGGTATGTCCTTCCCCCTGCCTTTTATTACTCGTTCCTCTATGGTTTTGGAACGTAGAGGCAGTCCTTACAAGAAAAACAGTACGAAGTAAGCGCTGTGGTTACTGTTAGCCTTGATTTGGTTTTTTACGAAAATGTGAGAGCTGATTTGTGGATGGGAATTGCAGGGGTGTAGGACATGCCAAAACGAATTGGGTCGCACCATTCCTTACGATACGGTCTCTCTAAGAATTAAGCTCACAAATTGCTGGACCTGAAGTGTGTATGTGTACCCCGATGTGTACACGATGGCTTCCCCTAATCCAAACATTTCAAGATTAGACCAGATCTAGACATCAATTACAACTGATTCTGTTCATATGTTTTTTTTAATTCAGCAAAATGTCCCACAGGCATGTTGCGTGTCAGCCCAGGCCTACACCAGCGGCAAAGTGTGACCACATAGATTGTGAGTGCAGTACGCATCTCTCGGAATCCTTTACCCCCTTTGAACCAAAAAAATTTTGTTCCCCCCCATCTGCAAAAGGGACAAACCCAGTGACCAACACAGAACCAGTTCCTCCCTAGCTGGACCCAGGTTAGAATCCTATAGCACTGCTTCCTGTATTGATACTGGTGGAATCAAGCTAACGCCCATGACACCCACTGAAAGCAAAAGGGACTCTGCTGGATGTAGCAGTATACAAGAACAGGGGATGAAGCGGGACAGTTCAAGATTCGGTGGGGGTGAAAATGGCTAAAAGATAGCAGCAGAGAAGATGATCTGGCTCAGTTAAAGGTACCTAAAGGATTAACCCTATTAAGATCACTTTGGAGGAAATTCTAGCCAGTTATAGACGCTCTTTTCTTAGGAAAAATAAACTAGCCAGTAAGATACTCAATATCAGTGGTTATATGCAAATTTCTATACTACTAGGTTAAATTCGCCAAGTAAAAATTATGGATTTCTTTCTTTGAACAAAGGTGGCCATCCTAGTCGAAGTATCTCATTCTCCCAGATAAAGTCAATTTATTTTGGGACAAATTCAATTTCTCTCAGTAGAAAACTAATTTGTTGAGGGAAATCCAAACTATAAGAACTCGTGCTAAGACTAATAGCTCATTTTTTCTCGGAGAAATAAATAGCCAATACAACTCAATTTGTAAGATGGTTAATCAAATATCTCAACAGAGAAGTTTCATTCTCTAGGAGATAGAAAAAAAACGCTGAAGGAGACATTTGATTGATGATGAGGTGGCAAAATCTCATGATAAAGAAGCTGTGATTGTTTATTGTGCGTGTTGAAAAAAAAATACTAATTTCTGAGACGGATAAAACCGCTATCATTGGCTTGAACAGAGAGATTAGTAATATCTACATGGATAACTGAAACTTTATGACAGGGGTGACCAGAATGTAATTGGTCCGGGAGAAATTGGATGTGTCCCGGAAAATTAAATTTTTAATATCTCACAGAAAAAATTTATCTGATCAGATTTATTCTGTTAATATTGGATCTTAAGGAGAGCTTCATTGGCTGAATTTCTCTGGGGTCAAATAACCGGGGGGGGGGGCACTGACCTGAAAGGTGGTACGGGTATGTGCGGCCCTTAAGACCCCTTTTCAGCCTTCTCCGGCAGTGCAAGGGGTCCCGGTATAGCATGTTGTTAGTTCACAAGACCCCCATTTCAAGTAAAATTTTGCTTTTTAACTACTTTTGTGGCGTAATTGAAACAAGTTCTCAAGGGAGCAATTTTCCAATTTTCAGTTCGCAGACATTTCGTAAGTTGCATTCAGTGCAGGGTGCACGGTGCTTACCTAAGCTTTAACCCAAAGAAAGTTGAGCGCCCCCCCCCCGGGAAATTAATTTCTCGAGGATAAATTGGTAGATATGAATAATATATGGCAATCAACTTTTAACCTTTTGAGGGCGGAGGTTGCCGAGCGGTTAAGGCGCTGTGAACGTCAGCAGAGTATAAGATCGAACGAGCGGCCCGTGTTCGAGCACCGCGAGAGTCCGGGTTTCTTGGTCATACTCAAATAGTTTCTATAAGGTCGGAAATTGTATAATTGCGCAGCAGTGTGATTATGGAATGTCTCCTCGCTCCCACCCATTGCGTAGAGTGTGCAGGTGTATGCAGTTGGTGACCGGTGCCTCATGATTCGGAAAGTCATGTAAACCTGTTGGTCCCGGATCAGGGGAGTAATTCATGAACACGTAAAAAGTTGCAGACCTTATCGAAAAGAGTATGGACCATACCGGGTCTGTTACCTGCACAGAGTAATCTAGGTACCAGGGGCCTTCAACCGCACTGGCCGCGTGGACGGGTAGGCCGCAGATCCAGCATGGAAACATGATTGAGGCTTGCAGTCAAAGTTTATAGAACAAAAGGCTGATGATGATGATGAGGTTACCACCTTTCTATACAGTTACGACCTTTAGAAAACGGACTTATGCAGATGCAGATGCGGTGATGGAGTGAGCGCGCCCATGCCCGCTGCTGTTGCATGTGAACGATATCGATCGAGTGGACATTGAATTCATGCGGCCACATTTCCGAACACCGCCTGGCCATGGGCGCGCTCACTGCATCACCGCATCTTCATAAGCCCGTTTTCTAAAGGTCGTAAGTATCTCCGGCGAAATGAGCTAGAAAGCCTATATCCTGTGCCGCGCGGTCCTTATCGTTGAAAGAAGAATCATGAGCATATTATCCCATTCTCATCAAGCTTCCCTGGCTGCCCGTTGACTTCCGAACTCCAACTATAAATTTGGGCTGTTTTGGCATTCCGTCATTTTAAGGTACTCTGCAGAACCTGTTGCTGGACCATTTTGTGTATCTATCACCTTCCCGCGTTCTTAGATATTCCCCGAAAAACTGCTCAAAATTCCTCGAGTTAGCCTTCGAGTTCAGGGTCGTGAGAGCGATGAAGAGGCCATCATCTGAATTAATTCCTCGGCGACCAATTTTGTACTGTCCGATGCAGCTTTTATTGTTATCACATCTCTAAAATCGGCCAAAATCGGCTTGTGGGAAAAATTTTTCTATAGCCTGCAAAACTAATATTGCACATTGTTTTTTTTTTTTGTAACTTAGCGGCAACAGAATTCAAAAAAAGTCCGGGGTAAACGGTGACGCGTACAATGCAATGGTAAATGCGACGGCTTGAAACGCTAATACTCGCGCGTCAGACATGTTGAGTTTGCGGCGATTTAATGACATTGGCGTATGTTATTTCATCTGACTGATATTAATACGCTGCGACTTTTGCTATAGCATTAAAAATGCTTGCACATCAATCAAATTGACTTTATATAGGCAAGTACGTGTGTGTCGGGGTCTATCTTTGTGCTTTTTCTTTTCTTGTGCATGTGTTTGGACCATTCAGAAGCAAGGTTGGGATAGAGCTAGCCTATAGATGGCATTTTAGCGGTTAAAAGGTCACACAAAGGTTAAAGGTCAAATTAAACCAAACAAATTAAAATGTTGGACCCTACACAAGCATAACGCGTCGCACAATGGTGCTGGGTCAAGTCTATCGAAGATGATTACCCCACAAATAGTCATCCCAAAAAGTCCAATTCATCCAAGACGATATTACACTATTTATTGTTTATATTGTATCAGTTGGCAAAAGAATAGACAGAAAATTAGAATATTTATTAAAACTACAGATTGCGTTTTCTTAGATTTCTTGCTCTAAAAATCATTTGTGAAAAAAAAAAAAAGGTTTCCATACGTTCACAATTTTGGCATAAAATATAACTCACATTTTGAATGATTTCTCAAAAATAAAAAACGAAATGCGGTAAACTTCCAGCAAAAGAGAAATTACACGCGTACTTTTCGGAGTTAGTGGGAACAACCATTGTTTTCTCTATAATACAGATACCTAAAATTATTGGGTTCTGGGAGGAAAGTCCCACATATGCGATGGATAATGTAAAATTTTTGACCATGGGCGCGCATGATGTAAGCAATACCCATTCCAAAATGCAGCAAAGAGAGCTAGACAGACTTCGTGGTGAGAACCATTCCTGTGAATCGTACAGGACCGCCATGCACAGGATTTATTTGAGGGGGGTCGCAACTTCGAAAATTGGGCCTAAAGTAAAAGTGGACCTAACCCCCCCCCCCCACACACACACACACACACACACAACGGACACACAAGTGGTCCTTTTTTTGGAAATTTGACTATAAGTGTAAAAGTAGACGTTTTTGGACTTGTTGAACTCTCACACCAAGTGAACTTTATTGTCCTTTTTGTCTTTAAATTCTGGATCTTTTTATATAAAAAAACAGAACAAAAAGTGGACCTTAATATCCCCCTTTTGTGGAAGGGGAACCCACCCCCCTCCTCGCGTATACGGGCCTGAATTGTATAATCAATATCACATAGCCCATGTGTAACAGTCAGCCCGACTTATTTCAAGATACAGGTCCTATAACATGAAATTATGAGATTAAAATGTTCATCAACACTCACATTTTTGTTCCGAATATTTCGGAGAAACCATTCTCCGTCCTCAGCGGATGTTAGCTGAATGTGACTTGCAGATTCTCTACTCCTGGACGTTGGTGGTGTCCTACTGTCGTTGCCCACAAGAAATCTATAGCGCCGAGGCGCTAGAAGGGATACTCTACGCGCATTTGATGTACGCAGCGAAGCCAGATAATTTTGTTTTGTTCGACCTCGCCGTGCGACTGGAGTAATTGAAAGTACGCCATAGCACAAATGCACGCTTAAAACAAATTCAAGAAAGCGTTTAAAATGGGGAAAACAAATCAACGTGTTGCCAGTGCAATACAGCTGATATTAAATATGGAGTCCCGACGAATACAGCTTTTTGGTCATTCTTCATGAAATTGTCTAGCATTGAAATCTTCAAAGAGGATCGAAGGATACAAGGATTGTACAGCTTATTCGTAAGAGTCTTTACTCTAGTATACTGTAGTCTAACCACGAATATCTTACACCAAGGGCACACCAGCTTTTTGGTTTAATAATAGTCGTAGGCTTGTTTATATCAAACCAAAATAATTTAATATAATTTTTGTATTTGTTATATTAAACAAGGTGTTTATTGAAAAACCTACTTTATAAACTTTTTTAACTTGTGGGGTGGGTTGCCCGGGGATGTTGAGCCCCAGGGTGATGGAGGGAAACAGACACGGGGAAGTACCGTACGGGTTATAAGGGTATATGTGCGGCCCTTATCCCCATCTCAATAGAGTTTACTCGCCCAGTTGCAAGTATAGTTCAGATATTTCCTAAATCTAAAAATCGAAGAAAAAAATCACAAACATTATATAGGCCTATTTGCATGTTTAGGTATTTTAAAGGGTCGTCGCTAGAACCACATGCAGATTTTACCTAAGTGGCCAAAGGTTTCACTTTGGTACCTGAAGGAAGTACTATTTTTTCTCATTTAGGCCTACCCTGCGAAATTTTACGATTAATTGGTTAAATCTGCCCCATTTTTGGTGGTCGACCATTTACAGAGTAAGCTATACCATCTATACAGGGTTTACAAAATCAAGTTTTAGGCTTCACATCAAAGGATTGAAATATCGGTGCGGAACTTTACAGAAGGGGGTTTGGGATGAAGGCATTCTATAAACTTAAATAGGGCCATCCTCTTTTACAAGAGACCTATCCTAACAAGTGTAAGATCAAAGCAACCTAATAATGACAAAAGCCAAATATTGTATCCTTTTTTACTCCGTACAACAATAAATGAGGTCTTTAGAAGTATGGACAAGAAATTTTGGATTATATTTAAATAGTTCCTATTTCAAATTCTAAACAGGTTGGGGATTTAAACATGATCAACAAGTTTTGTCCATATTTCTAAGCACCCCATAAACCATTATTTTCATAGACGTAACGGGATGGAGATTTAGGCCTATACATTGAAGTGAAAAATCGGAACATCACCTATAAGACTTCCATAAATTATAGAAGGGAATATCAGAGTAGTGTCGGGTTCTAACAACACATTGTAATCATCAAACAAACAATAAATAACATAGGCCTATAAATAACCTTAATCTTAAAATAAATAAACAACCGATTTAAGATCGCGAAGTTCGCTTGTGCCCAATGTCGGCAACAGCTGCAATTCCATGAGTAGCGTACCCCGGGACTTGAAAACAGCCTGAGCGCAGCGTCAGTTTTGCTTTGACGCGCTCATCTCATGCATAATTCAGTGTGTGACTTTTTGGACACACTGAATAAATTCATTGAGGTGGTTTAACAACGGGCAGAATAGCATCGCGTCACATTCTGCGTCATGGAACAAACAGGTGCGTTTGGATCGCAAATTGGCGAGTTTCCGATCACGCCTTCGATTCTTCCCTATCTATGGGCGTGCCCATAGACAAATAAGATAGAGACCGAGATCTTCCGTGCGCGCATTGAAGTCGGTCGAGGTTAGCAACAAAATTTGCCAACGCGTGGTGAGTGCGCGCGATGAACTGATGTGTACGCATAGGCGCACACTTCGCTTCGCCATATTTGTTCCTCTCTGCGTCCGTGTGCGGTTTTTTCTCCTGCAGCTGCGACAGCGCAAAACTTTAAAATAAAACAAAACGAAATTCCTGGCTGGCTTCGAAATGACTAATTCCGGTTTTGGGTTTTCCGCAATGGAAAATATTTTGTAAACATTTCCCGAATATGTTTATGATTTAAATCAGCAAAACAAACACAACCTCAAATTATCATTTCCCGCAATTAGGCCTAAATGTTTACATTCCCATTTGCAAAAAGCGCTTTACAACATTGGAACGTACCATGCACCAATTCATTGTGTTGGTCGCATTTGGAGTCATTATTCAAAGATGTCCTTCTTTCCAGTCAAACCAGAATTAAGCCACAACACTTTTCCCAATTATTTGCTATTTTGTCTCTAAATTTCTGTGTTATGTTAATCAAAACAACTAGGCCTATATTAGCTTTCTTTGTGAAAAACAGACACTTAAGCATTCTAAAGCGGTCTTAAAGACTGCAATTTAGACTGTTTCTGACCTTAAAACGTCGAATCCCAAATTTTGTAGTAAACAAAGCATAAAAATCCTCATTCTGGCAATAGGGCGTGTTACGCTTAGCAACTTGCAGAGGTCTTTACTGAACAATTTCCAATAACAACAGTGTTAAAAAAAATAGATTTGAGCAACAAGGGGCGCGATTTGTTCATTGGGAAGAAATCGCTGATAGTGGCTTCAATGAAATTATTAATTAATGAGATTGATCGTCTAAAGGACACAACGAGAAATCATGAAACTCAATTTTTGTCACCCAGGTGAAGATGTTCCTTTTTAAACACAACTGTAAACATTGAAGCGAATGTTTTGTAAAACGTCATTGAACATGTTTTTCTATAAACAAGGTGAGATGTTCGTTCTTTAAGATATCCTTCTTAAAAGCCTATGTTTTAATTTATAAGCAAAACAAACCAAATCTTCCTTACAAAGTTATCAGTTTCCTAGTAAAATTTAGAATAAGCCTAGGCCAATTTGGAGTCGATTTAGAAACAATACTCAATTATGACTCTAAGATTAACCACCAACAAGTTACTTCTTGTCAAATTTTCTCTAACTGTCCGGACCTTTGTTTAAGGTCAAAAAATATCAGCAAACAGGTGGATTTTCCCCATTTTGTGAATGGGATGGGGGAGGTGGGCGACCGTATCCGAGCTCCCAGTGAACGGCACGTGACAGTGTTTAAATGCTTAACATGTTTTAGAGTGATACTAAACACAAGTCACGTCATCGTCACTGAAACTTGGCCCCGAAAGCTAGGCAAATCTATTGTGATAATACCTCCGCGTAATAACATCCTTTGTATACGGCGGCGAACATTGCTCACTACACTGCGCGAGGAGGTGGTGCGAAATTAGTGGGTATAGCAGCTCTCTCCCAATCTCCCAATGTTGTTATTAACCTAACTTCAATACAATCCATGCAGCGGGGTGCGTGGATAGCGGTCTCATATCTTATTTGTCCTATGGGTGTTGCCCACAGAAATCTTATAGCGCCGAATTCGAAGGCGCTAGAAGGGACCGTGCCTGCGCGTTTTGAACACGCAGTGAGGCATGAGAATTTTTGTGCTTGTTATTTTCGACACCGTTTACAAAGCGCCACGCAGAACGCTTAAGAGAACGCCGTCGCTAAGCTCATCATGCGAGATTCAAGGGCTGTACGGATGAATTGGGCGATGACGCCCACACATATCCCTGAAGTGATAAAGAGCTAAAGGAATTAAACAAGCGAGACAGAAAATCAAGAAAAATTGGGAAGAAATGAAACAGTAAAAAGAAGGGGAGCTATGGGGAAAGGAAAAAAAGAAGAGAATTTGCATAAACATTGGTATCAAAGAACTCTTGCATCTGGAAAATCAGGTTTGAGACATGACAGTGTCTTGTTAGACACAAATCACGTTTCTCTACATGGATAAAACAGAGAAGTCATACAAGTCACGCATGCAAGCCTCTTCCGTTTCGAAGGGAAGGGTCGGTATTTACGCCAGGGGGAACGAAGGAGTTGAAGGCTATACGGGGAATACGAAAACAAAACAGTAGCGAGAGGGGGGTATGAACGTTTCAACAGGGAGAGGGAGGAACGTGATACTTTTTAAATGGATACATTCATAAAATCAGGGAAGATCATCAGGAATGAGAAATTTGGAACGGGAGCGAAGGGAGAACACGTAATTTTTCGCCCATATAAAGTTGAAATCCTCAAAATCCCACCCATATAAGACGTGATTTGAAGCCAATTTTCAACTCGGTATGACTTGAGGAAGACATTTTGTGGCTTATGATGTTTTCTTTGTTTCTTGAATTCTATATTGTTGAAGACGGACTGTAATAGACAAAGACATCTAATTCGTTACAGTGAGGTGACAAGAAACGTTAGGCAACTCATTACATGGTATGCACGCGGAGCTCATCATAGATTTACAATAAAAAATGTGATTTAAAAAATAAGCAAAAATAAGTAATAGTCAATAATAATAAAAACAAAATGAAGGACCTATTTATGAAGTACAAAATGAGGAAATGTTTAAGATTCGAACCATGTTGTTGCCTTTCAAATGTTATTTTTCACTTTTGTTTTGGAGAAGATTCCCTCCCCCAAACCAAATACGAGGATCTATGAAACTTTCCTATTAAAGTTGTTTGACTCGGTCCTTTTTACAACGATTACCATTAACAAGGGAGAAATTAATTGGGAAAGAGAGACCAGCTACACCTGGGCTATACTCATGTACGTTATTTTCACTATAGGCCTAGTCTGGGTTTGAAAACCTCCGAAAACATTTACATAATCATCAGCTGTTCTTGCCACGTTTTGCCTAAACAAGTTTTTAATATATATTTGTAAAAGAGCCCAAAAATTCAAAAAATAAAAGAAAGAAAGGAAAAGATGAGCAGAGAGAGAGAGAACGAGGGAAAGAGAAAGACGAGAGGAAAGAAAAAGAAAGCGAGAAAAAAAAAGCGAGAAAAAAGAAAGATTAAATTTCCACACATGCGTTGGACAAACAAGTCCAAAAGAAGGGACAAAACAAGCTCAAAAGAAAACAAAACCTTAAAATGTTTAACCTGCCTATAGCTGTTGTCCTTATAAACCAGCCCATATAGACAAGCATGATTGGGTTTTCTGTCGTGAATTGTACTAACATTGATTTTTTTAATTACGTAAAAGACGACATTTTGGTTTATTACTGCCGTTTTCTTTTTTAAACTGTAAAATACGTTCACTCTAAAATCGGGTTAAAGTTAATATTAACTTCAATTTCTCTGTTAGTAACTCAGAATCACCCCTTAAACCTTCCCGTGATCCAGGGGATTACGTTCCTCTTCAACGTGCCACTGCAAATTGCAGGGAAACAACGAGGCCGCCATCTCAGTGGTAAGCTGTTTGTACCTCAATCAGATGACTCTCCAAAATACGCCCTGCCCATACAGTTTCAAATCATTTTGTATATGATGTGATCGTCATTTGGGAAATTTGATCACTAAATCGATACCTATATTGTTTACCAAAATGAAAACAAAACAAAACAACAAAAAACTACGCGTTATAAGATTTGGCAGCTTCCTTATTTCGAAACATGAATCCACTATATCCGTGATATGCTAACCGACAATAAAAACAAAAATCATCAAAAAATCAGCTTTTTTGCATGTCTGTAACAAGTAGAGATGTCCTAACATAACTACCCTGCAAATAATATAAGATAGAAGCAAACAAATAAGAACAAAATCGGATTCTAGTCATTACTGTCCGTAGGAACACTTATTTAAACAGCTTAATGAATGGAATTCATATCTTTGAATACTGACAGTTTTGTTCCTTTTCCGTCAATTCTTCAGTTGGAAAAAGTTAACTTATAAATATTGTACACAACAATCCTTCACTTTTAAAGTTATTTCTGCAACTTTTAATCCTTGTTTGTATTGACCACATGAGTATTGAATGGAAAAAACTTAAATGCTGTAAACACATGCATGCGTGAGAGTCAGTCATGTCGCGTTGTAATCAGCGTAACGGAGCAACAGCGTAACGCGAAAATTGCGCCAAGTGACACTACGCGTTCAGCTCATGAATATTATTGGAGGAAATTGTATCCAGCTAATACAGGGGGTATAGGAGGGCGTAGTGCGCAACCAAGTGCGTCGTGCTTCGTTCGATTTGGCTACGGGCCGATATAGCGCTTCGCGCTCTATAATATCTATGGTGTGGCCAGCAGAGAATCATAAATCGTCGTATTTCACGGCCCCCGTCCCTATTAAGGGTGGGGTTGGATTATTTCTTTATGGATAGCCTCTCTCACTTTCTTTGGGATGAGATTATCCTCCATGCATAGCACTTTGACATTTTCTATGTCCAGTTCGTGACCTGTGGTTTTATTGTGTTCTGCGAGGGCAGATTGATTTGAAGGAGTTTTGGCCGAATTTTCTTATAAACGGTCGACCAAGCACCATTTTCTTGGTCTCCTACGTAGACTTTATCGCAACCTTTACAGGGAACGCGGTACACTACGCCTGTTTTCCGCGAATGGTGATGGATCTTTGGGTGAGACTAAAAGCTTGGCGGAGTGTGATGTGGTGAATGATGTGCAAATACCGTATTGTCCAAAAACTCGCTTCAATTTTTCAGACACCCCCCGAACATAAGGGATGACAACTGGAATTTTATTTTTTTGGGACGTGGTAGGGAAGAGCCCTGATTTTGAAGCTTCTGTTCTTTCTTTACTACCGCTCGATTAAACTCCACTCCTTATAACCACAGCGTTTTAACGCAGATTTGACATGTTATTTCGGCTCTCCTTATCCTCTGGTTCTGTGAGTGACAGTCTCAGCTCTGTGAAAGAGAGTTCTGATAACACTGAGTGTGTACTCCAGAGGGGGATGGGAGTCGAAGGCCAAAATTGGCTGTATGTGTTGGTTTCCTGTATACGCTCACTTGAAGATGTCCATCAGTTTGTCTCTTGATAAGGGTATCCAAAAAGGGGAGCTGCCCATCCTTCTCGGGATCATTGCGTGAATTTGATGTATGGGTTTTGATGTTAAATGTCTGTGGAATTTCAGAACTAACAAAGATTTACGATTCTCTGCTGACAACATATAGTAGGACACCACCAACGTCCAGGAGTAGAGCAATCTGCAAGTCAACATTCATCTAACATCCGCTGAGGACGGAGAATGGATTCTCCGAAATATTCGGAACAAAAAAATGTGAGTGTGATGGAAACAGTTTTAATCTTCAAATTTCATGTCTTAACCAACAGTATAATCAATTAATTCGCGCCTATCAACATGTTACAAGTACATGAATGTTAACTGCTCCTTACTTATGGTGGGGGGGGGCGGTGAGGGAGGAAGTTTGACCAGAACTGCATAATTAATAAACGCAATAAGTTTCGTTAGAGGCGGACCACCACCCCTCCCCCGTGCCTATAAAAATAAGAAAATTATCGAGAAAATTTCCAATTAAAGCCGTTTCTGCCAATTATTTGATAAGTGTGGGAATCACAGGACAGGTGTCCCATGCGTTAGTAAAGCATGGAAGATTGTGCGTAACATCTGGCATTGTATTTAGAGGAATACGAAAACAATCCACCCAAATGTTGTTGCAATCTATAAACATGTCTCTTTACCAGGTCAAACCAGAATTAAAGCACAAGCACTTTTTCCAAATTATGCTATTTTGTTTCTAAATTTCTAGTGTGTTATGTTTTTTGTTAAATCAACCAACTTAGGCCTTATTACTTTTCTTGTGAAAAAAAACAGACACTTAAGCATTCCAAAGCGGTCTAAAAAGATGACATTTCGACGTTTTTCTGGACCGTAAAAAGTCGAATCCAATTTTATTAGTAAAACAAAGCATTATAAAAATCCTCATTTCTTTGGACATAGGGGCGTGTTACGCTTATCGACCACTGGCATAGGGTCTTTACATGAACAATTTTCCAATTACAACAGGTAAAAAAAAATAGATTTTGATTGAAAACAAGGGGAGCGATTTTGATTACATTTTGGAAAGAAATCGCTGGATAGTGGCCCTCTTCATGAAATTCATTTTAAGGTTAATGAGATGGATCGTTTCTTAAAGGAAATTACCAACGAGAGAAATCATGTGAAACTCAATTTTGGAAACAAGGGTGAAGATGAGTCCTTTTTAAACACAAACATGTAACATTGGAACATGGTTTTCTATAGTTCATTGAATGTTTTCTATAAACAAGGGTTTTTGAAGATTGGTTTTCGTTCTTTAAAGATATCCTTCTTAAAGGCTATGTTTTAATTTATAGCAAAACAAACCAAAATCTTCCTTACAAAGTTATCAGGGGTCCTAGTAAAATTTCAGGGGAATAACCTATTAGGGCCAAAGTTTGGGAGTCGATTTAGAATGGGGAGAGAAGAAAACAAAAAATACTGCAATTGACTCTTAAGGATTAACACCACACGTAGACTTTCTTGTCAAATTTTCTCTGTCGGACCTTTTTATCAAAAATATTCAGCCAAAAAGGGTGGGGGGATTTTCCCCATTTGGTGGAAATGGGGGTGGGGGAGGTTGCGACCGTATCCGACCCCCAGTGAACGGGCACGTGAGCATGGGTTTAAATGCTTAAAACATGTTTAGAGTGATACTAAACACAAGTCACGTCATCGTCACTGAAAAATGTGGGCCCCCGCGAACTAGGCAGCTATTGTTGAGTAATACATCCGCGTAATACCACTTTGTATACGGGCGCGGAACATTACGCACGTACATGCGCGAGGAGGTGGGCGAAAATTAGTTGCTTTATCGCAATCTCCCAATCTCCCAATGTTGTTATGGTTACCTCATAACCTTCGAGACAATTCCATTGCAGCGGGGTGCGTGGATAGCGGTCTCTATATTATTTGTCTATGGGCTTCCCCGTCGGATTCTTGTATCGGCTATGGTACAAAGCCGTATAGAGCAATATCGGGGGGAGGGGAAGGTCCTGCTTGATTGGGGCATTTGGGTTTCAAAACGGTTTAATTTATGGAATATACGTGCATTTCTACAGAACTCTCGCCATACGACAACGACCATCTCGGTCCAGTGACATTACAAATCACCTTCGTTCAATAAAATCTAATACAATATATGGTAATGATAATATAAATGATTGACTTCAAAAAGTACGTCGGGCCGTTTAGTGGAGTATAACGATCATCAGGGGAGTAACCAGACCTGAGCCTCCCTCCGGGGGGGGGGGTTGGGAGCAAGACGCAAGAAGTTTTCCCGATTTTTTCCGGCGATAATTTTTCCTCCAATTTAACACCTATATCCCTGCGCTATCTCCACAGGTGGAATTTTCCGATCGCTGCGCTCACCGGGTGAGCCAATATTTTTTTTTCCAAGTCGGTTCAAAATTCTGAAGAAAGGGCGGCGAGCGCTTCTTCTGTTTTTCCCCCTTTTCTGCTCTCTTTCCCTCTTTTCCTTTATCTTTTTCCTTCTCCGTTATCCTTCCCATTTTTTTGCTCTCCTCCCTATTTTTTTTTGTGTCGGGGGGCAGCTTGTCCCCGGCCACCACTGTACGCCACTGACGACTTCATTAATAGATTATAAAAGAAAACAATTCCCTGGGCCCAAATGAGGAAAATTATGAAAATTCTTCTGATACTGATGCGGCGCTGGCAATCACTGATCTCTGTAGTTGTACATGCATGCGCTACACCAAGAGTAATTTGTATATCACATGAATGAAGCAACCGGCGGGGAAAAAAAGAGGAAAAATCTTGGGTCTACCGAACACAATAGAATTCCAGAGGACGCCAGTTACAGAAAGTGGTATCCCGGGGTTTGCACGCGTTTTAAAGACCATGCCATTCCCAATACGCGAGCGCAAATTCAATATATATATACAAATGAGTTCAACATGAACAGGGGGAGGTTTTTCTCAGGGGTGTTGAACAGGGTGCCCAATGCTCGTCCAGGAGGGAGTTTTCTGAACGTGACCCCTAACGAGACCAATTTTAAGTAAAATTAAATACCATAAGGCCTAATGGGGACCAGATTTTGGTGGAGTTTTAGTGAAAAATATAACCCTTAAACGGGACCAGGTTGCAAGTGTGTGTGAAAATTATACCCTGCGGGAACTGTTCTCAATACGTGGAATAAAAGAGTATGTTGGAGGGTGGACGTGCATTGGTCTATACGGGCTAGCTGTTATAGCCCCCATTTTCAGTCGCTGTCCACCCAAAAAGCCCATATATTTGAAAAATGTCACCCAAAAGACCCCATATTTTTTTTTAATTCCACCAAACGAGTTTCAGATCACCCAAGGCCCTTTTTGAGTTTTGGGAAAAAAAAAAAAATTTTGAAATGTTTTACTTAAAGGGACCCCTAATTTTGAATGAAAAGTTAGCACTAATTTTCTAAAAAGACCCTATTTTGGTGTCGAAAAAAATTTTGGTAAAATTTGTCACCCGGCCCGGCGGTGAAATACCCCTTACTGTTTGCGAGGCATTTTGGCTTGCCCTGCTTCTCACCCAACGGGACCCCCCTATTTTTTTGGTCGTTTTTTATGTTCACCGCACCGAATGCCCTATATAGGTTTCGAAGCGCAGTCTTACACCTATCCATTTCATTATGTGGATTGCCCCCCCCCCGCTTTTATGTCGGTATTAACTTTCAATGGGGGAACACGTTGTTTTGTGTCCTCTTCTTCTTGCGAATTATATTAGGTAGCAGATATATAGATATAAATGTGGTTGAATTTGTGATGGAGCAAGCTCACTTGTGATTGGTTGGGGTTTGACGAAGGTCTATCGGACGAAAAGGAGGGCATCCATTGAGAAAGTGATCCGCAGTCCTATTTTGTGTAAATGACCGGTCGTGCAGTTCGAGCCCCAACTGTGCATTGGTCAACGTGTTTTGTGTGTTCACTGGGTAATATTGGCCTCGTTTGATTACAAACGAAAATCTGGGGAAGCTGTTATATCACGCCCCAGAGGATACGTTTGAGCGCCAAATAAGGTGGCAAGCTATGAAACTTAAAATGATTCTGTGATGATTTCCTAGTAGTCGCGAAATAATTGTAAAGCGGCTTTGATCTTAGTGTAATAATAAGGCGGCTATATAAAATACCCGATTTATTTATTTAAAAATCTCAATTTTTTTGATGGAGGAATCGGAGAAAAGTGTAGGGGGAGCACGAGGTTTTGTCGCATCGGTGTGCACCAACCTTTTAAAGGGAATAATGGCATTTGAAAAAACAATTTAGTAGACATAATGAAAAAGCACCTTTGCCATCACTCCAGCGAGTTTGAAAACCATTTGGATGTTTACATTCTGTAAAAAACATTAAAAACAGGGAAGAGAGTTCCAGGGGGGAGGTGAGCAGCAGGTTTTTGTTGAAATTTTTCTGAACAGAAAAGAAAAAAAGACAAGGTGTTCAAATCCCTGGCAGAAAGAATTTACAGTGTATTAGGCATGGTTTGCGGACCACAGATTCCAAAAGGCATTCAGACCGGGGGGAGGGGGATTCAAGCAGTCTGTACTTTAGGCTTTGCTAAGTAAAGAGTAAGAGATATTTGATCGGGCAACGTGAAAGATGGGATTAGACGGGAATGATTAGCCAGGATTAGCATGGTCTGTGAGCTGATGACAACATGCTTTTCAAGTTTGGTAAATGTCAGCATCTTTGTTCCAAGGGTAGGAAATTGCCACAAACTGCCACCTCCTACCCCCCCCCCCCGGAATCTTCTGTTTTACTGTTTTTACAGAATGTAAACATCAAAATTGTTTTCAAACAGTGGAAGTGATTTGTCTCAGTAAGGGTCTCTTTCATTATGTCAATTTTTGTCATGCCATTTTAGTCCCTTTTCTTTAAGTACAATTTTGTTTTTAAAGGGGGGGGCTGACTCAGAGATTTTGAAATATACTTTTTGTTTATGTTGTGGCGTGTAAAAATTTGAAAATCGTCAACAGGAACTAAAGATAGTCCCAATAAAAATGGGACCCAATTCCGAAAGTTTTTGAGACAAATCGGATTTGTCGTTTTCATGCCAGTAACATTTCTGTATGGGGATATGTAGGTTTAAAACCAAAATTCAGAATTACCAGAAAAATTTTTCTTAAACCAAGTTGTGAATTTTCATATAGATCTATATGGAAGGACTTTCGATTGGTAATTAGTATTTCAATAGTGGATAGTATACGGATCAGCATTTGTAATATCAAAAACCGGGGGGTTTTTTTTTTTTTAAAATGAGGGCGCCATCCTCGTGGAAATCTCTGTATCAGCCTTTTGATGTATCGTTTGTTATTTTTAGTTAATTCCCATTCCCTAACAATTGCCCTTTGTGTCCTTGGAAAAAAATATATAAAATATTCAGCGTTTATTATGGTTATTCATACAGGGAACTCTATAATGATCTTCATTGGCGGAACAAATTATGGGACAGAATTTTTTTTAAATTTATTTTTTAAAGCAATATTATCACACATTGAAACGATTTGTAAGTGAGAGAACGTTATTTATTTGGTACAAAAATGTGAAATTGTTACATTTCCTATAGGAGGCAATATAATCAGCCTATGTTTTCTAATGTGAAAGATAAAGCACAAATACAAATCACCTTTTCATTTTCAGTTTATTTTCTGTAGCTAAATAAAGTGAGTGTCTTAGGGTTTGAAAAGGGGTCAGGAAAGTTTCCGGGAATTTTGGAAACTTTACCGGAAACTTTCCGGGAATTTTGAAGGCCCCGGGCAAAGGGAATATTGGGAAATTTTCGGAAATTTTCATTTTGGGATTTATTAAGTTTTAAACATTTTTACAACATTTTGTCCCCAGGAAAAAAATTATATAATAAAACCATGTGTTTATTGCATTTCTTTCAAATTTGTACTGTTTGTGTGACCTAATTAGGAATATGGACAATTGCTACCCAGCCAAATTATTAAAGGCACTATCAGTGAATCACACCTAAAAGATTCAAAATATTTGCAATTTGCAGGAATTGATTTATTTAAAAAGTGTAGGATAAGTCTATGGCATTTCCATTTTTTAAGCGTTTTTTCAAAAAAATATGGAACTTTTATAGAAAGGAAGAAAAACGCATACTCAAAGATATGAACTCCATTCAATTACGTGTTTGTTGTAGTGTCCGTACAGACAGTATCATACACTAAAATGTGGTCTGGATTTGTCCTTTATAGGGTTGCCGTTTTGGTTCCCGTATTACTTGTCGGGTATGTTAGGACACCTCAACTTGTTACAGAGATGCAAAACATTCTGATTTTTGGATAATTTTTTTTTATTTCTGATTCGCAAATCAGTGATAGTGCCTTAAGGCTTTTGTAGAAAAGAAATTTACAGTTTATTTTCAAGATTTTTATCAGAAATATATAAAGTTATCTAGTCAGGGCACTGATCGCAATCTAGCCAAAAATCGTCAAAGGTCAAGTGTTTTGCATTCCCAAGTTCATTAACACAAAAATATTTGTAATGGTTTATGTTTCTGTGGACTATACCTGACATACATTTTTGTGTTAAGGGGACTGTGAACTTTGGCAATATTGAATAGTTTTCTATTAAGCACCCATTCGACAAGGGAATCTAGTCATTTTGAATAGAATTTTTTTTCAAGAGTGCACCTTTGGTTTAGCTATAATTTTGGTGTGATTATCATGCACACAAAAATCAAACCATTTCGGGCTACAAATCAACGTGAAAAAAAAATTGTGGGGGAAATTTTTTTTAATGATTTCAAAAAAAAAATCTGAAATAAGTTGCATTAACTGAAAATATTCGTGCTTTTGTTTAGGAAGCAGTCAAACCATTTAAGTTTAAAGTTGAATTGAAGATAAGTTCTCACGAAAATCTAAGGTAAACCCATGTGGGTGGGTTTACAGAATTAAACTACACAAGTGGCGTGATGATTAGAATAGAACAAAAACTGACCTAACATGGGTTATTTTGTTTATTCATTTTCTCAGTTGGTTTAATTTTTTAATTAAAAACATGCTTGTATGTTCTTATGTAGCATTTCAGTTTTTGTCAGGAGCTGGAGTAAGAGTAATATCTTAACTGAAAAAAAAAAGGGACCTCATTAGTTTTGTATCGATTTCAAAAGATTGTTTTGATTAATTATTAAAAAAAAAAAAAAAATTTCCTTAAAAATTCCCGTTTTTAAAATTCCTCAAAATCCCATCGAAAATTTTCCGCTCTGAAAAATCCCGGGGGGAATTTTGCAACCCTTAAGTGTCTACTATTTGAAATCACTTATATAAAAATAAAACTTGAAATCTCTCGTTGCACATTTTTAAAAGGTTGCAACGAGGAAGGGATAGATTTCACATATCAGGCTTTCCATCAAAAATAAACTCTTTTCTAAAGCGGTGTTTTATTCGCTTTTGTAAACATGTATAAGCTCAACATACTTAATGTTTACTTGCTAAACACTACCATACACTACTAAACACACGTTCAGCATTTAAACATGTTTGCAAGTTGGGAAGGCAGAAAAGAAATGCGTTTAGGAAAAACCGTTTAATTCGTAGAGCAGAGATCCTGACCACAATTTTGAAAAGGAACGAGCGCCCTCGAAATTTGCTCAAAAACCCATATTTGCCATGGTTTTTCGCAAATGGCTTTTATACCTTTGTTAAACACGTCACCTTGAAAATGAGACAAAATCCGCTTTGTGGGGGTGTGAACTGGGGGGAAAGAGTACAAAATTCACTCCAAATAGTCAACAATTCACTCCAAAAAGATGAAAAAATTCACACCGCGAAAGAGGATGAGGCACCGACATAGGATTACACTATTAGAGAAAGAAAGGTCAACATTGAACCCCTTTTTGTCCTGTAATTTTTCACCTCTAAGCAGTGCTAAGGTCTCATCAAGAACCCTTAACACTAAGTAGTGACAATGGTTTTCCACTCCCGTTGGTGCCCCAGGACGGGGGGGGGGGTTTTCCATGGGACCCCCCCAAGGGAAACACTTTCCCGAGGAGAATTTTTGCCCGAAAATTATACCCATGTGAAGGAATCATAAGGACAACCCCAAAATCAGCAATTTAAAAAATGAGGGGATTTGTTTTTTGGGTGCAAATTAGGGGCAGAACATTGTTTTTCAAAACCACGCGAAAAATTGGGCAAAAGACGGAAATTCAAATGAGCCGTGCGCTTACATCCAAAAATTTTTGAAAATTTATTTTAGGTTGATTCTATTCTAGAACGACCCAAATTTACTTATATTAACAACAAAACCCAGCCAGGTTTTAGGGAATCCTGGATTATTTTTACGGGTGTTGAAAAAGACACGTCATTTTTCACATAGAGTTTGTTCAGTTAACGGATTTTTTTGGCAACGTACATGATGAACTTGTTTGTTTCAGCACCATTTAAAGGGTGTTATTATTTTTAATGTTACTAATAATTGAAGAGTGTAGAATAAGAAGTACTGAAGTCCACAACTTTAGTTCTAAGGAAACGCAATCCACCTTTTTACAAAAATCAGTAAATGAAAAATATTAGGGTTTTTGTTTTTTTTTTAATTTGAAAAGTCGTTGAAAAATTATTTAATTTGTATGGTTTTAATTTTATGCAAGAGATGAGTTGGAAACGGAATGGTTAATCACTTGTAGACAATTTGATAAAATTGCTAACTATTTGTGTCTTAGAAACACTATTTCTGAACCACTTAGGTACTTTTTTTCTACACTTTCAATGTTTACTGACATGTATGTGTGAACTATATCAGAAAAAAATTTTGCTTTGGTTATCGGTTCTTATGTCTTTATTTTTAAAAATATTCTCAAATGACTTCCGTTAGTGCCCAAAGGGGGGGGGGTCCATGGGACCCCCACTAATATTAACTCATTAACGGCTTGGCCGGATTGTAATTATTTCTTGGTATTGCAAAAAGAAGCGGCAATGTAAAAGTTCTCCAGACAATTGCAAAAAAAAATTCGGCACAAAAATCCCCACGCGTTGGTTTAAGCGGCCAGCGCGAAAACAAATTTTGGGGGTCCCTAGGAACCCCACCCCCCCCCTTGGTCACGCTTAAGTGTTTTAAAAAGTTCTATGAAGAACCTTTCCCAAATTTAAAATAGGCCTAGGAGTTCTTTTTGTATGTGTTCCACTATATTTTGAAGGGTTAAGCAAACATGATGAAAAGGCCGGTTTTTGAAAAACATTTTGAGTTCCAAAATAATTTCATTATAATGCCCTAATTTTCTGAGACTACGGCCGTCTCAGAGAAGGGTTGCTTTTATTACCATCTTTTTAAGGAGTTCTATAGTTTTAAGGTTCTAAAGAACCATTTTTGGCTACCGAACCTTTTTTGGGTTCTAATAAAGAAACCCCGTGAAATCGAAGTTCTTCATAGAACCAAAAAAAGGTTCTGTAGCCACGCGAAAAATGGTTCTTCGTTCGAAGTAGAGAACGCTTAAACTCTAGGAACCCTTAAAACAAAGCACCCCTTCAGAGGTTCATGGTGAGAACAGAAAAATATTTTTATTTGGCAACCAAAAAATTTTTGAACCAAAAGGTCATCACTGCCTTTCCACATTGCTAACCTTTCAAAAATATATGTGAAACACATGCAAAAAGAAAACATTACAGGCCTATTTTAAAGTTTTGACGGTTCTTCATAGAACTTTTTTTAAAGGTTCGTAGGTGAACTTATAACCATAGAAGTGCTTAGGTTGAAAAATACAGGACAAAAAGGGTTTTATGGTGACCCTTTATTTCTAAGAGTGTAGGGGTGCGGGCCTTATAGTTCTCGTCTCTCCAGCAGTTCCTAAGACACTCAGTTGAAGTATATAGTTCAGTTCTCAAGGTCCCCTTTTTGGAAAAGTTTGGCTCAGAAGCTATAATTAGCCAATTTTCAGTTTCCCAAGCCTGCAAGCCTGCAATTTCAGTTCCTAAGCCCTATACTTTGAGAGACAAAATCAGTTCCCAAGCTTTCCGATCCCAATCCCCTAAGTTCGGAAACCGGGGCCGCACATCCCTACACTTGAAAAAAATGAGTGCCCCCCCCCTTTCCGGGGGATTGCCTACAGTGATCGCGCTTTAAATCTCTTTAAATAAGATTGATCACTAGCTGTTACAGAAATTTCACTCTTTGAAGTGTTTTTTTTTCAGTATTTTGGAATGATTTTTACTCCTTTGGAGTGAATTGTATACAAATGCACTCTTTTGGATAGTGAATTTTCACTCTGAGAAATATATCATAGAACTATATATATATTGAAGTCTGATGTGAGCTTCACCCAATGCAAATCCGGCGTACAACTTTTGCACGACCCCAAGCAACCAGACAGTTTCCAATCTGGAAGGTGGAACACAACTACAAATCCCGACCTTGCATTTGCAAACATGGACACCATCTCTGTTCACCGTACTGTTCTAGACCGCTTTCCGAAGTCCCAACACAGACCATCACTGATAGCTCAGGAGAGCCTTGCTAAGCCTGTACCAACAAAGCCAGTGAAAAGGTGGAACTTCCGCAAGGCAGACCGGTGTCATATATTATAGAGTCCGTGTGACTGAGTGTCCTACCACCCAACTGTCTATTGTGTTCTCCATTGAGTGTTGTATGCATCATTTGTTTCAGCACTGTACCCAAATGGCCTCGTCTACAAGGTCACGGTTTATTCCGTACTTGTTGCTATGGTAGCTAGGACACTCTCTCATGGGGGACACTCAGTTTCGTTACACCGGGACCAGTTTAAGAACCTGGTGGTTTCAGAAGTGCCCAACCTCCCGACACCAACCTCCTCCAACCTGGACACTTCTTACACAGCATTGTGTAATCTCTTTATTAATATAGCAATGAAGACTATATCCCACGTGGCTGTCGTCTCAGTTATATCCCATCTTGGGATGAGGAATGTGATACTCTTTACAATGATTTCCTGAATTCCGAACCCGGGGAAGAAGCGTCATCCAAGGCTTCAGATCTGACAGACTGCTTGGACAGGAAACGTCGTGAGCGTTGAGAGGAGACGGTCCAGGGAATTGACTTCACCCACCATGCTCACTCCAGTAGGAAGGCCTGGAACCGGAGACTATAAACCGCCTCACCGGCAGAATTTCCAAACCATCGAAATGCCCAGTGTCTGCCAACTCAATCGCTGAACAACTCCTCGCAAATGGTCGTTTCAAGGACATTGATAAGGATCACACTCCCTCTGTTAAAAAAGAGATCACCAAACTTCGTCGAGCCCCCGGCGTGGACGGGTCACTTTCAACATCCTTCTCACTAGATGAGCTTACCTCGATCTGCTATCAGCCAACTAAAGAGTGGAAAGGCCCAGAGGCCTGATAACATACCAGCGGAGTTCCTGATGCAATGCGGCCCACGATGTCTTGAATTACTCCAGGAGTTCTACACATGTTGCCTTACCAACCGATCCTTACCCAAGATCTGTAGGAGGGCTACTATATCGCTCTCCCCAAACCAAACAATTAAGCCTGTCGACAATTACCCTAAGAACTACCGCCCAATATCACTACTGTGTGTTTCCTTCAAACTCCTTGAGAGGATGATCCTGGCCCGGCTGGAGCCCGTCGTCGAACCCCATCTGCCTGACGAACAAGCAGGATTTCGCCGTGGCCGGAGCACTGTCCACCAGATTGTAAAACTCACAAATGATATTGAGGAAAGCTTTGAAAAGCGTCGTAAGGCAGGCGCCATCTTGGTGGACCTTACTGCAGCATATACGACACCGTGTGGCACCAGGGCTTGACACTCAAGCTTCTCAGGACCATCCCGGATCGTCACCTTGTACAATTCATATGTAACATGCTTGCAAGCCGTAGCTTTATTCTCAAGACCAGTGATGGGCAGAGTAGTCGCCTGCGCTGCCTGAGGAACGGAGTACCGCAAGGATCTGTACTGGCTCCCATGCTGTTCAACTTGTATATTAGCGACTTACCTCAAACAACATCTAGACAATATGGCTACGCCGACGATCTTGCCCTTCTCCACTCGGACAGCAGCTGAACAGAAGTAAAAAGTACACTTACTGCAGATATGGCCCTACTTGCAGCATATCTCAAGACCTGGAGACTGAAGCTGAGTGAAGCCAAGGCCACCGCTACTGCCTTCCATCTCAACAACAAAGAGGCTCATCGCCAGCTTCAAATCAACCTCAATGGAGCGCCTCTGCCATACAACCCTTATTTTTTTTTTTTATTTTATTTTTGTCTTATTTAGCCTGGGTAGATCATTCAGTGTTCAGACACTGTTTTCCAATGATGCCCAGGGATCCAGGATGAATTGGGACAGCCAGGGGTTTTCACCCTACTCTTATCGACACTGGCTGCGATTACATATACAGGCGTGATACTCCATGTATATGGGACCGACGGCTTAACGTCCCCTCCGAAGGACGGGGTATTCTAATGGTTCGTTTGCCCAAGTCCAAATGAACCATGGGGAGAGCGGAATTCCAGTTTTAATCAATAGTTCTTACAAATCAAATCCAGAATTTAGTACCCAATTAAATCCCAGCAAGTGGCCCCGCCGGGGCTCGAACCGGGGACCTTCTGCACCAAAGGCGAATACCCTAACCAGTGCGCCACGCTCTCCACTACACCAACTTATGTGGGAGTGAAGCTAGACCGGCAGCTTACTTATTGGCAGAACCTCGAGTCCGTATCACGCGCCATATCTTCAAGGATCGACTTGCTGGATCC
>JAMKCH010026312.1:0-85653 GCA_023653785.1 Ophioderma brevispina
AATCATGCATGGCAGCAGCATCCATTGGTGCTTAACCACTGCAATGTCACTATCAATATTAATTTCAAGAATAAAACTGAATTAAGCTAGTTTTTTTAAATTTCAGTTCGGATTTTTTTTGTTGAAAAACATTTTGACTGTTGAAACGTTTTGTCTTCGAAAGTGTTATGACACGTTGAATTTGAGATTTGGCGGTAGCCATTGGTACCAAGGTGTTGAAAACTCGTTTGTGGGAACTATTTAACCCACGGATTTTGAAAGTTTGTTTTACAGAACTGTTTACCACTGGAGATTTTGAAAGTTTGTGGAACATTTTGCCAAATGATTGTGAAATGATTTGGCCTAAGGATTAGGAACATTATGGAACTTCACCCTTAAAACTTCACTTGACAAGCATGAAATCCGTCAATACCGGTAAGTCAGCTTCCTCTTGCATCATAATGTAAATATTGGAGGGATTTTTTGGGTGTACCTGAAAAATCGCCTCGCTATGAAAATATCGGGCTCGTCTTCACTGCCCCATATTTTCATAGCTCGGGCGATATTTTCAGGTCTCACCTCAAAGCCATCCAATATTATATAAGTATATGCCGTGTAGATAACAGGTAATAATCACAATGGCGAATAGAATAACTTGGCTTCACTCGTTTGCCATTAAAGAAGACCCATGGTTATATGTATTTCCATTATGGTATTGCAAATGGCAGTATCCACTTTCACAAAGTCATATTCACTTGCCATAAGTCTATTTCTGGTTAAAGCCTAAATGGCTAAAACTGGCCTAAAAATGCAAAAACATGAAACAACTTGCATGTAGTCCTTCAAACAATGAAAACACAGAAAGTAATTAGCAGTAAAATACAAACTCTGTAAATTCATCAAAAACATTTAAATTGATATGAAATTCTTGCTAAAGTGGCACTTGTGAGCAATTAGGATATAGGATTCACAAGCTTTTGCCACTGGTGGCAAAAATTTTCAGTTGTAACAAGGGTTTTTTCACTGGATAGAAAATTTTAGGGCACCTTTGCAAACAGAAGTGGAAAAAATAAATAGTGGGGAGTAGGAATACTGTACAATTATAACTATTTAAAAACCAGTAGCACTTCTACATTCATTACAGTAATTTACCAGGTAAATCTGACCCTGATTTACATCTATAATCTACATGTAAAATAGAGGTCTATGGTTTTTATTGAAATGTCATGAAAAGAATATTAATGTTTATAAATTATATGGATTTGATAAGACAACAAACCTACATTGAATAAGTCATTAAATATGTTTTATTGTTTTAATTTTTTTCTGCATTCTTTTCCATATTTGGTTGACTTAATTAGATGAGTTGCTTCAAGTTGTTGCTAGTTATATTGGATTTATTGGCTAAAACAGTCAACCAGTGGAGTTTTTTGTTGTTGCCATTTTGCTGGCAAACCAAACATGGAATCCATGTCCTCACGTTTGTGATAATTGACCTTTATAATAAAACAATTCATTTATGAAGCCCAAGCCTGTCATTTCTTGAAGGTTGGCAGACCTTTGTTCAGACTAAAAGTTGCATAATGTGTGGCACTATCTTTATAAAATTCCTTGAATTTTGACCAATAAATGTAGGTAAACAAATACTTCAACATCAGGATCCTGCTTAAGACCTGATAATTGTCCAAGTGACTCCCACTACTGCAAAGAAACTTTTAAGTTATGCCTAGTTTATTTATATCATATATTACGTTCATGATCATAAAGTGGTTCTGGTGAGCAAAATAGTGGAATTTCTGGTTCTTGCCCAGGTTTAGTGGCAACAAAAACGGCAAAAAGGTGTTTTTTGCCAATAAAAATGGTTAAAACCATAGTTTTTCCACTTGTGGCAAAAAAACCTGCAAACCCTGATTACAGTACTTACTTGTTGGTTAGAATTTTGTTGAATGTAAAGAGTGAAATCTCCAACATCTCATGGTCTTCAATTGCACTTCCCAGTCTCCATTCAAATGCCTGCATGGGAAACAACAAATACTCAAAGTCATTCTTTACTTCATGCACATGAAGTAGGAAATTCAAAATGCCACACATATCATGCGCATAGCTGAGTCTAAAAAAAGATTAATGAAGGAAGAGGGCATTGACATAATGCTCAAATGCAAAAAAATGCATATTTTTGCCGTTGATCATCCTCAAGATCCACACCCCAGGGTACATACATATTGGATGGCTAAAAAAAAAAAAATTCTGAAGTAGTTAGTATGTAGCAAATTTAATAGAAACTAAGCCTGAGAGCTATGATGTTTTTTGTTTTGTTTTTGTTAAAACTCTATTAATCATATTTGTTTTTGTTTGCTTTTTTTTTTTTTTTTGAGGGGGGGGTTATGAACCTTAAGCTGCACATTCAAATATTTTTTCTAGGAGGAGGAGGCATTTGTGTTTTAAAGTACCAATCCAACAATCTTGTGTTATATAGTGCCATGAGATACTTTTTAGTTTCAATTTTCACATATCACGCTTTACACCATATCACATATCCAGGAAGAAGCTTAGTTTTATGACTAAGCAGGCTGGCCGGGTAACCCATAGAGAACCTGCGAGGCCCTCGCATGGACTGAAAACCAAACCACATGAAATCGCAAGTTGGACCGAGTTCGACCCTGGGACCACAGTGGTGCGAAGCGCAGGAAGAACCGCTGCGCTAACCGACCCCCACCTTTTCCTAATAAGGAGTTATTTCAACATACATAATTGTAAAATCCAAGAGCACGAATTATCAAAACATTCCTGTTCTTACATATGACTTTTATATTTGTTAGATAACTGTCAAGGGACATGATAATATTTTCTGATGATCCAGATTTCTTTAAATTTGCACTTGACGGGTTGTAGGACATCTACCGGATATGTTTCGAAGATTTATAGGGCAAACAAGTAAAAGGAAACAAAAACTAAGTTTGAACTTGTCCATGTATAAAAGGCCCATAGAGAAGAATGCTTTTGATTTTTCTGTTGTGCATGACCTAAAATACTAAATCATCTTTTATTACATCAATGGTGATTTCCGCCCTAGTCACTTCAGGTGTGATTTAAGCATTCAAAATAAGCAAAAAATCCTGGTTTTGACAAAAAAATGGGGGGGGGCGCACTTTTCAGAAATTTCTTGTGTCTCCGGATTCTGTTTTCTGTAAACGGAAAGTTATGTGCTCTATGCAAGGGATATAATTCCACGCCAAATCTCTGACTCTGAAGAAAAGTTTATCACAATTTGATTTATCATGTTTTTTGGTGGATTTGATTTTGTGTGATTTGCAGGTGTTCTGCTGTGGATGTTGCCGATTATCATGCAATTTTGTAGATATTAATGTTGTCCTCAGAATTTTATAGGATTTTGCAGGTATTGCGATTTGCAATTTTGACTAATGTATTTTATGCAATGTCGGGCTCTTCCCAGTGAAAAAGATCTCAGCTTTAAAGACCGCATCTCTTATTTTTATTTTTAAATCATTACTAACTTGTCAATGTTTGACTGTACATGTAAAGTGATACTTCACCCTTCCAAATGACATACCGTTATTTTAAAAAAGAAAGTTCTTTTGTTTACATTTGTTTAGCTTACACTTAAGTGACGCCAAGGGGTTTTCACTCCCGTGGTGCCGAAGGGGGGGGGTTTCCATGGGACCCCCCCACCTAGGAAACCACTTCCCGAGGGAATTTTTGCACGAAATTTATACCACATTGAAGGGTCACAGACAACCCCAAATCAGCAACAAAATGAAATGTGTTATTTTGGCTGCTAATAGGGGCAAAACATTGTTTTCAAAACACGCGAAAATTGGGAAAAAAGATGGAAAATTCAATGAGCCTTGGCTTACACCAAACATTTTGAAAACTTATTTTATGTTGATATCTATTCTGAACACCCAAAATAACATATTATTTCACACAAAACTAGCATTTTTAGGGTATCCTGTTATTTTTACGGGTGTTGCAAAATACCGTCATTTCCCATAGATTTTGTACAGTAACGGTTGGCAAAACATCCATGATGAAATTGTTTGTTTTTTCAGCACATAAAGGGTTAATTATTTTTAATGTTGACTATGATTGGTTTCTTACAGTATTTGTGAACTTATATAAGCAAAAAAAAATTTGCTTTTGGTTTCTTGGTTTCTTATTCCTATTTTTAGATTAAATATTCTGAATGACTTCCGTTAGTGCCCAAGGGGGGGGTTCCATGACCCCCCACTAATTAACTTCATAACGGCTTGGCCGATTTAATTATTTTGGTATGAAAAGACGCGCATTTAAAAGTCAGACAATTACAAAAAATTTCGGCACAAAAAATCCCACGAGTAAAGCGACCAGCGTGAAAAACAAATTGTGGGGGTCCCTAGGAACCCCCCCCCCCCCCCTTGGTCACTTAGTGTTAAAGGCCTTATGGATTTGCTAAATCAGAAAATCAAAAAATCATCAAAAAATCAGATTTTTTTTGCATTTTTTGGAACAAGTGTAGGTATCCTAAACGTGCCCTGCAAAAAGTGATAAGTCTAGAAGCAGCCTAATAGGACAAAATGGATATTTTAGTCATTACTGTCCCGTACAGACAATTACTACAATGTGTAATTGAATGGAAATTCATACTCTGAACATTGCAGTTTTGTTCCTTTTCTGTCAAACTTTTCGATTGGAAAATATACCTAATGGGAGTCTACAGACTTACCCCCTTCACTTTTATGCTATTCTAACAAATTTTTAATTTTTTTATCTTTCGGGATAATCATTGATAGTGCGTTTAATTTTTGTCATATCAATTTCCAGAGACTATGCTCCTGTATTCACAAATTGTCTGTTATTTTTATAATCCCAAATCAAACATTCACAATTATTATGGGGCTTCTGCCAGCTATAGGTTAACTGCCAAAACTTTATGTTTCTGAAAAAATTGGTTACTTTTCATTTCAATATTCCCCACCCCATCTGGTGTATAATATCTGATTTTTAAATAATAGGCGTAAACTCACAAGGTCACGCCTTAACTTTGTCACTGTAGCTGCTATTTAAATCCTACACAATTGCCAGACCGGTTGTTTTTAATATCGGAATTCATTTACATATTTGTTCTGTGTGAATAGGAAACAGAAACGCTTGACTACTGCCTGGTTTCGCCAATTTTTTTCCACATTTAAATCTATTTGGACAAAATCTTAGACCTTGCAAAACGGTAACATAGGGCACGCACATTATACTCTGAAAATAATTAAAGGTGGGTAACACGATTGCAACCCTTGTCCCCATCATTTAATCCATCCCAAAATTGAGATTCTGGTGGTTATCAGACGAAATTTCATATTTTTTAATACTCCCAGTGAAATTTTAGAAAGAAATCATTCCTTTTGATGTTTCATGAACAAAAATGTGTATATAAATGTGGTCTTACACACAATTATTACACACTGTACTAGGGCCACTTTAGGGCACATATTTTGCTTTAACTAATACCAAACGGTTTGGACCAATTTAACAGGCGTTTTGATGCTAGTATATTACAAACGCTACTTGTTCACATAAGGCCCCAATGGGACGGGTCCCTCAGCTGGCGGGTGGGACAAGTGGGGACTTCGAAAATTCAGCGCGGAATCCCCAGCCCAATCAGTTTTATGTTGCGGTTCACGAGGTTTAGTGCGGGTTTACGTTTTTTGCCCGAATTTACACCGCTGGTCACAAAATGGTTAGGGTGCAACAATAACGGATAGGTTCTGGGGTGGTAAAATTACCACACCCACCCTCACATTTGGGCTGTGGTACTCGGGGTCTGATCCTGGATGAGTTTCAGAACCCAGTGACTGCGGTGTGGGGAGGTGCATCAAGGGCTGTGCTCTGGGATTTGATTCACCGCTGGTCGGGGTATGGAGGGGGGGGCGGGGTTCTCCAGCCCCTTTTATAACGTCCAATGTCGCCTTGCTTGTTGAGGCCCTCCACCCTGGGGCCAAACAGACTTGTTGGCTGGGACCCCGGCTCGCTCTTCACTTGGGTCAGTTAGTTCAAATGTTGGTCTTGGGTCCGGTAGTACTGTAATCTAGTGCTTTCAGTTACGTATTTTAGTGGGATATGACCAGAACGGGTAAACCTGATGTCAGCCCCACTACGATTGCATATATGAGCAGTATGAACTGTAACTGTTATGCTGCTTTCTAATGCATACTGTATCAAGTTTTGTATATTGTAAGGGCTTTTGGCTTCTGGTATAAATAAAACTATCCGCACTAGCCCAACGAAATACTCGCATTGCGTGCAATCCCTGTGTTGTTGCAGAATTGGGGGCGTGCTGAGAACAACTCAAAGGTTTTTGTTTTTGTTCAAGATGTTTTTGGTGATATGCTACATGTGAGGAGAAAACAACATAGGAAAAAATTGGGAAGACTGATCGGGTCATGAACCAACTTTTAAATTTTCAGTAATCAATGTAAAAAAACCAAATCCATCACGCGGCTCAAATTTAACATAAGGCTGCCAAATTGTTTGACGCTATATTGGTTTGTTTGCTTTTTTTTTGGTGCTTCTGTTATTACCTATTTTGTTGAAAACACTTTGTCTGGGGGCACGCAACTTTGGTTGTGGTAGGGGTGGCCCCACAAATGGCCAAATGGGGGCGTGTGAACTACAAGTAGGGTCTTCATAATGAATGGACATGGGAACTAAGGTTGGGCCAAATAAGAGGTTAGGAGCTGAAGAACTGGTAAAATTTCCAAAAATTTTATCCTGCGCTAAAAAATTTGTGAGTTATGTGGCAAAGTAAAACTGGAACGTACAGAACAAGGGGTCTAAAGAACTGCAAGAAAGGCCACAGACTACAGCGGGGGTCTTGGGCACCCGCACATACCCATAACGCCATTTTTAGGTCAGTGGCCCCACCCACAGGACTGGGACAAATGCCAAATTTTCTGGAATACAATCCAAATCTCCTCCAAGATTGCACTTTCCCCTTCAAGATTTCAAAATTTCCCTCAATTCTGAAGCATTTCTTATTTAAAGACAAATATTTTCCTCCAATTTCCTGGGAATTTCATCCCCCCTCCCGCCACCACAAAACAATTGTTTGCACCATAAATCGTTCGTAATCATATCTTTCGGGCTTTGTATTCAGTCATGATATCATCTAAAACATACCATGTTTTTAAACCAGAGCAAATGATGCAGTACCTATAATCTGATGCCTTCAAAGACAACAACAACCTCCTTTAAAGTACCTTTATATATATTTATATATTAAACTTCTTTGAATATTCCATCATAGTGTGCAGGTGGTGTTTCAAACCACCTTTCTATGTTCAAAAACCCACCCTTTATTATGACAACACCCTTCAATACGAGAAGTAATAACCCACCTAAGGCCTTTTTGCTCTTGCGAGGGAAACGGCGAACTGGGATCAGTATCGTCGTCCTACATCTAATTCTGATTAATAATTATCATAAAAATGTAAGTTCCTTGGCTCCGTAGGATGCAAGGGCAACAGTAGGGCCTATAACCTCACTATTAACTTCTATATGATCTCCATGTATTTTTTTCTTAGCTTATGGAATCTTTTTTCAGAGTGGTTTTTGGAGTCCAAAATACCTAGACTCAGTCCCTATCATTCATTCATGACATGATCATGCCCATAGCATAATGCAGACTGCATACTTCTTCAGAACAGAAGTGAGTCTGAGTTTGAAAAACAAAAATCAAAATTAGCTCTGTCAGTATCAGGTTTTGGATTCTGATTTCAGGCTTAATGAATTTGTTTTTACTAGAAACACACTCGGGTTAATGAAAATCAATAATCAAATCAGTTAACGGCACAAATATGCTAAAGAAACGTCAAAATGTACCCCCGAATTCGCACCCTTGACAAGAAATTCACACCACTGAATAAATGTGCTCTTTACTTTGCTATCAAACACAAAATTAAACCTTGAAAGACACATTACGCATGAAACGACCCCATTGATACTTAACACAGGCGCTAAAATGTGCATTTCCTCGCGATATTCCTACAGCGCTACGGTAATCCGTGATACTAGTCCGCATCCCACTGTCTGTTTATTACGGGCGGCCATGTTTGAAACGAACTGCCCCACTGAAAGCTGGGAATTATTGGCGGCAACATCTAAAATCGGTGGCGGTTCCCAATCACATCTAATTTAGTAAATTATCTTGAGTATTATACGCTACGTAATTATACAAATCACTACTAGAAAATCTTATTTTAGAACGCTTCATATTATATTGACATGACGGAATGTTCTTACAGATTTTCAGTTACAAAAAATATGCACCAGACAGTTGCGGGCAGTTGCGATTCGCTAGCAATCACGGAAAACAATAGCGTAAAGTCGGCCTGATTCCATTCGTTTCGGAGCTTTCAGCTAGGTAACAGTTTTGCGAATTAACACCTTCTTTTTTTTTGTCAAGCAACGCTTTTTAAGAATACACGAATTTTAGTTTAAACTCTCGCAAAACCACGCTTTTTGAGGATTTGCCGATTTTTCAAACCCACGGCTGTCTTAAAGCGTGCGATGCACACTATGTCCATCATATTACTTCAGTAATAATTACTATATAAGTGCCATGATAAATATAATTGTTTTCACAATTGCTTTAAGTTTACAATAAATTCTCTATTAGCCAACATGTTTATGTTTTTCAGCTAGTCTTTTCCAATCTAACTTAAAAGGTTACTTCTTTTTGTTCCTACCGGTAATTTATTTATAAAACATGCTATTTGAAAAAGTCATATCACAGAACGCAACACTTCAACACATTGGGCTTTTCGTGATCCACATCCCCATCCCCCTTGATTTTACCCAAAGGAGTTGAATTTTTTCATCACCTGACCCGTTAGACTAAAGTATAGCATGTTGCCTAGTCATACTTGCAAATTCGCTCTCCTCATAAAGTAAATTTTAATGCAGTGGCCTTGGCGTCTGAGGCACCGGATATAAACATTTGTGATACCATCAAACCGCCTCATCAAAATCAACTGAAATTTTGGAATTAATCTTTTCATCTTTTCTGGATATCTATGAACCACAAAATGAGTGTTAGAGTACAAATGCACCTTTAAATGATTTGAAGTGGCCTGCATTATCTGAAATGTAACATTACTACTGCACTTGTTTTCCTTTTAAAGTCAACTTTAAAATTTTCTTCAGAAAAGGGCGTTCCCATGTTTTGAAAGCAGGGCGTTTTTACATCTATACTGCATACCAGAGTATTAATTCACCCCTGAATTGAACAGCAAAAATTTTTATTTTTATGTGTAATGAGAATCAAATGCACCTTTAAAAAATCCATTGCAATAGTAACATTTTACTTCCTTGTCATACGTAATTTAATTATTAGGATGTGAACTCCACAAAATATACCACATTCATCTGGCTGTAGTATTTTTTTTAAATTAATTTTCACTTGAATGACTTCAAGTGACAGATGCGTATTCAATAGCCAAGCTATTAAACTTTATGACCATTAGTGTATAATGTAGTGTTTACTTACCCAAAAAACCACAAAATATGGCAAATTTTAATTGCCATGACTTTTAAATCAAGATTTGTTCTTAGGGCAAACCTGTTTTATTTGGTTTTTTTTTCAACTCCCAAGGAACAGCATCTGTTGGCTGGTATAATATTTTAAGTCCTTGAGATTTCAATGGTAAGAAACTCTGTGGTGGCAATTTACTTGAACAAGGACAATCTCCTGTGTTTTGTCAACTGTCAACATATGACTGTGGTGTTGATGACAACAGCAGTAGTTGTAAAATGGTAAACGTAATACAAAAATTACTAAGAATACATATCAATATATAACTCGACTAATATACAATCGATTTCAACCATCGACATTCCAATTGGGTAATTTTACCCCACTATAATACCGAAAGGTTTTAACCTTTTTCCATAACCAAATATTGAAAAAGCAAAACATGTCACATCAGTAAATGTGACACAAGCTACAGGTTAGATGTAATCAGCAAGTCTCCCAAGAAATAAACAGGGGTTGCATTTAACCTTGCGTCATAGTAGCAGAGGGTGTTGTGAACTAATCCCATATTACTTTGCAATGTGCCTAAAATGTTCTGTAATAAAATATGTCAGTAATTTAGGGCAGTTGTAAAGAAGTGTAAGGAGCACCCCCCACAACTCTTGCATTATTAATTTTTTCAAAGTCCTAGTGTTTTGTGTGCAGGAATGGGTGTCGAAAAAGGTCGGTTTTAGTATTAAAATGGAATTTTTGTGGGATCAACCATGTCGGGATCATGTGGGATTATTGATGTGAAATGCACCAAAATGATTCCATTGTGGATGGGCTAATATGCTCTGTCGGTCGGTGTGTGTTATAGGCCATGATGACTGATTGGTTGAAGTGAGAGGATTGGGCTTTTGTTTCAAGTTAACACAGCGCAAGGTTTAAAGGTGCCCAGCATATTACTATTATTTAAAAGTACTACTATCTTTAGGAGCAACTGGGAATTAGTGTATAACGTACACATGGTACAAGGAACATGGAACTTTAGACACTGGGGAAGATATTGGTGGGGAAAACAATAAACAAAATAACCTTGGGCAAAAACATAAACTCATCAACCTAGATAAGCATGAAATTTAATGCCCAAGTGGTTATCAGACGAGGCTGCAAATGCAATGCCGCTCTAGGCCAGCATTGATAATGTAGGCTTTCAGCTTTCAACCGCATGCATATCTAAATGTAGGACAACAGCCAATTCAGCATAATCTTTGCCTACCAACACAATTCATGCCAAAAACACAAAAGGTCAGACCAAAATGCCCCCAAAACGCAACATATGACTCAAGAATTTTCAAAATCCACAACCTAACTTTTCAAAGAAGTTCATTACTTGCATACGTGCGAGTTTCAAAAGAATTGGACAAGAATGAGAGACTTATTATGAGGAGAAAAATTGGGTCCTACTCTAATTTGCACTGATAAAATAGCCTATATTATAGGCTAAAACATCCTTAATGTTTTATTTCAGATTAGGCAGTTAAATAGCCCAAACCCCCAGGCCGATAATGACACGCGCTTATGGTGCCGACATATGTTAGGTTTTTGTTAGTGATACTTCTTCTGACATTCAGCACAGGTAATGATACCGAACGGACGTACAAGGAACTCGAAGAAACATCAAGATTTTCATGTTTCCGTAAATGTCAATTATTTAAGTAGCAGCAGAAACTGGGAATTTATGTGATAGCTTTTTTTACTGATGGCAATCATTGGCGTCAAAATTTACCTTCAGTAATTAAACTCATACTTCTTTTTTGTTTTATTGCTGAAAAATAAGTATGTTATTTTTGATCAGTGAAAATGTAGTGAAAGTTTTACAATTTTGCTTTTCCTGTGGAAAAGTAGCAGGGGGGTAGGACACGACCTGCTCGATTTGGGCATTGGGGATTTCCAACGGTAATTCGGGGAACTGTTACGTGATTTATTTGGCAGTCTCTGCCTCAGTGACATTACAAAATCAACTCTTAAAACCTCTTCAAAAGATCTTAGTGATAATGATAATTTAGTAGGGAAAATTATTGTCAATCCGGCCGCGGTTAATTGGATTAACCTCGCTGCCAAACGTGTAATTTCAAATAACGGTCATTTAAGATACAAATATTCATGACCATGCCTAGTCTTTAGTCAAAGTCGGTGTGCAACCATTCGATATGCGTAACAGCGCCCTCATACGGTGGTCAGTCTTAGAACAAGACTATCACGCACCCCCGGAAGTTGATGCCGTTTTGACTTTACTGATTGCTGTTAGTTATTTGCATGCAGAGGGGCCAGGGCTCAAGCTAAGGATTTTTATTTGTGTAGCATTTTTGCAACGCTCTTGCTTTGAATCACGTTGATAGTGCAAACCTATGGGGAAATGCTAAACATCTTAAATTTGGCATAGCAATGGCAGAAAATGTGTATCACACTGCTATGCTAAACAAGCTCTCATTAGCCCTGTGCATGTCCTACCCCCCCTGAAAGTTGTTATAAAACAAGAGGGCGGTTCTGAACCACAAGTTGTCGCCTGGTTGCGCATCACTTGCTGATAAAAATTTGGCATAAGAAAGAGGCAAAAAAAGCATGGATATAGTGTTTTTATGTTTTTAGCCTCTAAAGTGCATTTCAAACAAGGTAAACAGAAAAGGTGTAACTGGAATATCTCAAACATATGCACATGTAGCTAATTAAAATGCAGAAATATGCCATTAATGAAGCTAAATCAACACATGATATGGTGGCAAGGCACCTCACTCTATAACCCTCCCTATCAAATTTGAATAAAATGTGTATAATAGCGAAGCATTTAAACCACAACGTCTGAAAAATTTGCAAATAATCTAATTAAAACACAATTCATGATATGCAAATCATTAAGCCAAACTACACATTATACGTGGCACTCACTCTATCACCTACCAATTAGAAGTATTGGGCAAGCATTTAGCCAACTAAGCATTTTTTAAAATACAACATCGGTCCTCGGACCGCTTGTGTCGCCATGTCATCGGGTTTGTGAATGATAGCCTAACAGCAGCTTTGACCTTGATTATGTGACCTTTGACCTCATAAAACTGAGGGCTTGCATGTAAACCCATGAACCAGTTTGGTTCCAATTGAACTTCAACTTTTCAAATTTTTAACATTTTCACCATTTTACAACCTTGCCTCACATGACCTTTGACCTCGTATGTTACCTTTGACCTCATCCACAAATGAGGGATCACAGTGTTGCAGCACCTATGACTCAAGGTTTGGTTTCCAATGAAACTTCAACGTTTCCAATAGGTCATTTTACATTTCAGCCTAATGTTACACTTGACCTCAAATGAACCTTTGACCTCGGTAGTGACCTTTGAACCTCATCAACCCATGGGGGATGCCATGTTGCATCCTCTGACCCAAGTTTGGTTTAAAATCTATCAAAGTATGTGATATAAGAGGGTCATGTTAACCCTTTTTCACAACAAACAGACCTCAACAGACACCAACTACAAGTGGAAAGTGTTCCCTATGTGGCTTCCCCAAGTCTTTCCTAAAGCTGACAGAATCAGTTCCTACTTCCCCTCAAATTTGAGTCTCCCCCCTCCCCCCCATTATTGTCAGATATGACCCGTATTCCTTATCTGAAGGTCACAGGAGCATTATGTGCATATTAATTGATGTGAGGGAATATTAAACAGATGGGAAAAGTGCATTACTTTAATTGCTATATGCTATAATTAAAATCATGTTCCAGCTGTTTTTCTAGACACATTTCTATAAATAAGTGTATAATTATTTAGTCGTACGGCCTCCTTGCAACCCCTGCTTTTCCGTGTTCTAAACCTACCACAAGGCGAACTCGTATTTAGCGATGCGTAAAATATGAACCCGCCGATTTTGCGAGTCACTACTTGATAAATGCACTCAATACCCTACCCCTCCCCAATACCCTGCAACCCTCCGCCCCCTCCCCAACACCCCGCCAAATCCCACTCCCTCCCCAACACCCACACCCCCCACCCACCCTCATCACCAACACCCCCCGCAACACCCTACCCCCTCCTTACAACCCTCAACCCCCAACCCTAACGACCCCAATATCCTTGCTACAAAACACGCCTCCCCGTTTCCCCACACCACCCCGCAACCCGCCGGCCCCTCCCCAACACTCCCACAACACTCCCACCACCACCCCCTCCCCCACACCATGCACAAACACCCCACCCCCTCCCCAACACCCCCGCAATACCAACACCCCGAATACCAACCCCCCCTCCCCAACACCCCGCCAATAACCCCAACCCCTCCCCACCACCCCGCACACCCCCCCACTCCACCAACACCCCACCCCCAGTCCAGAACACCCCCCCCCTCCCCCCACCTCCTCACCCCCCCCTCTCCGCCCTCCTCCCACGCCCCACCACCCTCTCCTCGTATGCTCATGTACGAAGGATTTTTGCCTATCCGATGTACCTCTGTGTTCAAAGATACAGCAATTGCGCATATTTCATTAGCTCATTTGCATAACCTAAGCCGCATTATCACTACTTTCCAATTGGCAAAACTGAATGTGCCCCATGATAGCTATTAATGCAACGCAGGAAATTTGAGTATCCAATGTACCACATTGTCAAAAATATAGCATTACGCTGATTTTTTTTGCATATAATTAGGCTCATTTGCATACTCGAATTTGCCCGAAATAACGCCAAAAAATCTAATCAATGGTCAAGAACTCTTCAAGCCCGCTTCCTTCCACCAGTTTACAACTCATTAGAAAAACGCTGAACGAACTTTTTTCAAGAAACCTGTACAACAAGCCTTGGCAGGAAACTTCTCATAAATTATGCCAATTAGATAACTTAATTAGCAGTTTTACGGCCACAATCTAATCAGGTTGAGAACTCATCCACCCTCTTCCTTCCACCAGTTACATCATTGTCCGCCCTAACGGAACTCCAGATAAATGGTATACACAGGGTTAACCTTTTTTGCACACACGGACGGACGGACGGACTGGAACGGACTGACTCTGCTCATTTCATAGTCCCCGTTCTGAACTCGTTCGGCGGGGACAATTAAGTGAAGAAAGAAAACTGTTTTCGAGGACCACGAAGACCTGAACTATCCAGCTCCCAAGTGGACAAATCAATTTGGGACTCATAATTTGGGCAGTGAGTTATCACATGATTTCTTGTACACGGGTGCAAGGAAGTGTGTGAAACTTGATATACACCTTAGAGGTTCTTGTTCCTATTTTTGTCTATCGTGTTCTCTACTTGATTGGGAGGCTTGCATTGTGGTGGACCACCAATTAACGTGGGAAACAAATTTGCGATTTTGATGTCTAGAGCCGCAAATCATGCCCAGCGCAACGCCCTAATTCAACTACTATGCTAATAATTTTGCTGGTTTACCCTTAAATCGGCATTTTTTGACAGTTATCTTTGGAAAGAAATGGATTTGAAAGCGGAAATTTCAGGACAATGAGAAAATATGGCCTTTCATCTGAATTAAAATTTGATACTTACCAGTTTCAATCAGGGGGGTCCCAAGACATCAGAACAAGCACCTTAACCATACAGTACCAAGTATACTCCAAAATTCTACAACTAGCACTGATAAGAGAAAAGCACTAACTACGTCCCTCAGAAATTGTTCTTTGCAAATGATTAACGGACACTTCCTTTAGATTTTGGAATAAAGGTATATTTTCGGAACCGGTAACGCTTTTACAACGATTGAAACCAAGGCGATACCATTCTTATTAAGTTGGAATAACGAAGGCCGAAGGCCCAAGTTCTTCCACGCAAAATAAATGGTGTTTCGTTTCAATGCGTTGTAAAGAGTATCTGTTCCCCAAATCATACCTTGATTCGCATTCTTAAACAGCTTTTTATTAAGGTCTCTTTAACCCCAATTTTGCAATCCTCATTACTCTATACTGGCTTAATACAACAGAAAAGGCATAGAACACATTTTAAACCAAAATTCTATACCAATGCTGACACAGAGATGGAAACACACAAATCATACTGCTGTAAGATCTTTCCAATTTAAAATTGGACCCACACAAATAACCCTACATATACACTACCCTCATTCCAGATGACTTCTCCCAAGTTTTCCACTGGGACGGTGGTCTGAGTAACACCTGTAACAAAGCAGAATATATCACATGATTACAACAAGAAACTTTTAACTTACTGGCAAATTACATTTGATGTCCACGTATCTCTCAACGTAAATGTTCGATTGGCGCACTTTCTAAGGACAAAGCCCAAAACAGTTGAAAGTATCATGCACAACAAGGGTGACTCGTATTTTACGCGATGCGTAAATTGTTCCCTGCCGAATGTCGCGATCACTAACATTCGATAAATGCAACTACAAACCCCACCGACCATCCCCAACACCCTGCAAAACCCCTCCCCAACCCACCCCGCAACACCCGCCCCCCCCTCCCCAACCACCCCACACTCCCCAACAACTTCCCCAGCCCCCCACCTCCTCCCACACTCGCAAACCCCCCCACCCTCCCGTCCTTAACATCCTCATTATACCCAACCCCCCGCAACCCCCAACACCCCCCGTAACAACGCTCCCCTCCCCAATACCCCTCACACACCAATCTCACCCCTTCAACCAACACCCCTCAACACCCCCAACACCCTCACCCCTCCCCAACACTCTCACCCCCCCCCTCCCCACCACACTTTCACCCCCTCCCCAGCACCCCACAACCCACCACCCCCTCCCTACACCATTCACACCCCACCCCCTCCCCAACACACTTCAACACCACACCCTCCCCCCCCCCCCTCTCCCAACCCCTGCACAACAACCCCCACCCCTTTCCCCAACACCCTTCACCACCCCCTCCCCTCATCCCCCCACCCTGCCACCACCCACCCCCGCGACACACCCACCCCCCCTTATGGCAATCGTAGTCTCATGCATGCAGCGAGGAATTTTGCCTATCCGACGTACCGTTTCGGAGATACAACAAGCAATTACCATATTTACTTAGCTCATTTGCCATACCTAAGCTGCATCTATCACATACTTTCAAATTGCAAAAAAGATGTGGCCTATGATAGGCTTTCTTCGTGCAGGTATTTTGGGTATCCAATGTCAATGTCAAAATATAGCAATACGCTGATTTTTTGCATATTAATAGCTCATTTGCATAATCAATTTGCCCAAAATACGGCCCCAAATCTAATCAGGTCGAGAACTCTTCAGCCCCCTTCCTTCCACCAAGGTACAACATTATACGGGCCTTTCAGAACTCCAGAAAACTTGTACACAGGGCCTTGCGGATAATTTTATAAATTATGCAAATTAGATACTTAATTAAAGCATATTTTTACCCCAAAATCTATCAGGTCGAGAAACATCCACCCCTTCGTTCCACCAAGTTACAACATCATTGTTTGCCCTACGAACTCCAGATAAATCATATACACCATGGGTTTTAACATTTTTTATCACATACAACCATAATAGGTGTTCTTGTTTAATAGAGTTGCCATTTAATTGTTGGTATACAATGTGATGGTGGCCGGCGTGTCAGGAGATATAGTCCTCCGTGCTCACAAATCCGAACAATGGTGAACATAGGGCAATTGAATTCATTGACTCTTCACGCAACATTAGTTTCATCACGCTTTATTCCGTTGCTTGTCTATGGGCCCGGACTTGAACCCCGGGGGGTTTTCCGCAGGGGTTTGTGTGTACCACCCAGCCGTTCCGGTGTCTGAAGTGACCCCCTAACGGACCGATTTTCAGTGAAATATACCCCTAACGGAACCAGTTTTTGGCGAGTTATTTCAGTGAAAATACCCCTAACGTGACACCAATTTTGCATGAAATTAGAACCCCTTTGCGGGACTGTTCTAAATCTATAAAGATATAACTTTTAAATATCTATACAAGAAAAATGACACAGTGTGCTACTGCAAGAAAATTACACATTTGTGTTATTTTTTAATATGTTTAGTTTAATTTTTTCTTTTTTTTAATGTTGCACAATGTATTTTGAACCAGTCACAATCAACCACTGATTTGGATACCCCCTAGCGGGACTAGACTTGATTATTGTGGAATTTTATACCCTAGCGTAGTCCCGCATTTGCAGCTTATCCCTCTTTTTTTGGAAAGAGCATGTGTCCCTACCACAACCCAAGAACCCCCCCCCCCCCTGTATGAATACCTGCATATATGAAAATTACTTTCACAGGATTTGTTGTAATTTTCAAGTTATGTCTCCAAATTAAATGTGGTGCATAATTAATGTCCCTGTCGACCCCACATTACCCCCTAGATGACTTTGTGCTGTGGTAGTTCCAAAGCTCCCTCTAATCTCTGACATCCTCAATGTATCTTAAACAGCCTTTCCTTCCCAAAATACCCCTAATTTTTTTTTTAATTTTCAAACTAGAATTGGGGGGGGTCCTTTTTTAATGGTTTTTGATATGTGGGATCTACAAACAACAGATCACTTTGAGTCAAGTACAGTAGATTGTTGTAACTTTAACCAATATAGTTCATTTCCTGTAGATCCACCTTTCTCCAACGAGCGCAAATATTTTCAAACTCATAACGAGACCAAAAACGTAAATTCTTGTATCCTGTGATAAAAATCATCCATATTATCATTATTATGTTTCAGGATCTGACTTGACCCTACTAGTGAAAGGGCTTGAACCTTGATTCAAATTTAAAGTGGAACCAGTAAAAAACACCACGTATGAGAACTAACCGAACAATTTTTTAAAATAAACCAAATAAAATGAAACCCGTTAGACACCAGGAATCACAAAGAAATGGAGCCCAGATTATTACCAGAAGACAGACCAGGCACCATCAAATATAGTCTCAATAGTAGACTGCAAGAACCAACAATCATGACACGCCTCAAAGAATGGAGCAGTCCTAAAGTACTTCACCAATCAGTAGCCTCCCAGAAAACTCATGTCTGGTCTTTTAAAACTCATGTCAGGGTCTCAAAAACTTGTGTTCCCCTCTCAGGTGCATATTTATTCGAATTAGTCCACTAGCGGTAGGCCCGCGCTTTGCGCGGGCTCCCGCTAGCTGAGTGAACGGGAGTGATCACTGAATCTGAAGCGATCACTGAAATGAAGTGATCACTGAAACATAAGCGATAACTGATACTACGGCGACACCACATCAAACTCCGTAATAAATTTATGGAGTCACAACATTCTTACACTTTTAATAACTTAAGTTCCTTAGTTTCCGTCATATCCTGTAGCCCGTGTAGTTACCCATTTTCAAAGGCAACCAATATTTTCATCCCAGTACAACTTTCCGTACTTTTTAAAATCATCTCTCAAAACTCCTTACTTTCCGTGTCATAACCTATTTCCGTCACCCAGACCAAAGAAATAACATGTGTTATTTATCATTTTAACCCCTGTAGTCGCAGTTCTCATTTCTAAATAATTTAAACGTTATTATTAATTTATATTTTAACTTTTTAAGTGTTAAAATCTTTTCTCTCAGAAAAGTACTCCTTATGTATGGTTCTAACCTGTAATTCTGTTTATAGCTTTTTTTTTCTCAAACTCCTCAAACTCCGAGTCCCGTCCACCTGCATTCTTTGGCCCTCCTCTTTGCTTCCTCCTAATTCCGTTTTCTTTCGTTGTTCTCTGTATCCCTCACCATTGCCCCCTCTCAAATTACGTCTTCTTTCTCATTCCGTCTCCCCGCAACCATCTCTCCCTCTCGCTTTCTGTATGATCATCCTCTCCTTCCCCTCTCTCCTCTCTCATCTTTTTCTATATATATTCCTCAACTTTCCCCCTCTACAAGTACTTTTCTCTCTCTCATTCCGTCTCAACCGTCACCCCAAGAACCCTTACAAATTACACTTTTTACCTCTGTCTCTCGCTTTTTTTCCTTTCTTTTATTTCTCTCTGCTTTTTGCCCGGTTGTTTTGTTACTTCACTTTTCTATTCGTTTTTTTTTTTCTTTTTTTTCCTCTCATGCATCTGGCTTCCACCTCTCTCTCCTTCTCTCAATTCTCTGTCCATTATTCTTTCTCTGTTTTTCCTCAGCCTCTTCTCTCTCTTCTGTAATGATCCATCTCATCTCGCCCCTCTCTCTATATCCCACATTCCCCTCTACACATTACGTTTTCTCTCTCATGCGTGTTTTACTCTCCTGCCCACCTCTCCATCTCCCCTTACCCCCACTCTGTCTCCCCTCCCCTCTCCTCTCTATCTCCCTCCTATCTCTCTCCCCTCTCTCACTCTTTCCTCAGTCGGCCTCTCTAACCTTTCTCTTCCAGTGGCTCCAACGGGTATGCGTAGCACAGGCGTATAGACGATGACGCGAATCATATTAACGTTTTCTCTCTCATTCCGGTGTTACTTCTCCTGACCACCTCTCCATCTCCCCTTTATAACCACCCACCTGTCCTCCCTCCCTCTCTCTTCTCCTCTCTCCTCTCTATCTCCCGCCATCTCTCTCCTCTCCCCCTCTCCTCACTCTTCGCAGTCGGCCTCTCTACACCGTTCTCTTCCGTGCGACCAACGGGATTCGTATCACAGGCGTAATGACGATCACAGCAATCTATGCGCGCGCCGTGACATCCACGACGATGCGTTTACGCCACAGCACCCAGTTCACATCATGTGGGTCATGTGGCCGGATTCACCATGGAGTCCCTATTGCATAACATCCTGGTCGTTGGCAAATCAGCCTGCGCACGGCGCGCTGTGAAAGCCAGGTTATGATTGGGCGCGGACTGCCGGTGCTACTCTGGAAACATGAGGAAACGACATAAAATCCCCAATCCGATGGCGCTCCCCAATGCAAAGTTGCGTTTTTATAATATAGATTAGAATGTGTACCATGCATTATGGAAGATTCGTAAAACATAATAATGTAAGTTTATCGGTGAAACAGTAGCTGAGAAATGATCAATTGTTAAACTGTGTTTTGATTTTTATATTGAAATTGGGTCAAAGGACCCAGGGGTCTCAAAGGTCATCTGTGCACATCCCACAATTAAGTCTTGTCAGTGTGGGGGGTATCTTAAGTAATTATGCCCCTAAGCATGTTATGTGCCAAAAATGTTTGTTGTGTTTTTTTTTTTTACAAAATGGAGTCAAAGTTCACATAGGAATCATCAGAGGTCACTTTGTTTTATGCCACATAAAGCCTTGGGCCAGTGGTTAATGGTTCGTCTGACCAACTATGAAGCTAATCACTCCAATGTGTAATGTGAGAAATGACCAAATTGCCCTCTGTTAAACTACCACAGCTCACAGCCAACAATTGTCTTCCTGGCCAAAGTAGGTGACACAAAACCATCAAATCTCTGTTGTACCTGCTTTAAATTCTTACCATCCATTCTGCTCATGCCCAGTAAGACACTGTAACTTAAAGATCTCAAGCTCAAGTTAAATGACTATCGGCCTACTGTAGTTAAAAATAACCTGAGGGGTCGGAGAATGGTCACATGTAGCAAGTCTAATTGTTTGTGTGTGTTGTCCTCTCCCTTCCTCCTCCTCCTCTCACTCCCCCCCCCATCCCTTTCTCGCACGCTCACTCCTCGCGCTCTCTCGCCCCCTTCGCTCACCTGCCCACAGCCCACTCGCGCGCTCATCATGGTTCAGAGGTCATCGAGGGCCTGTTCCACACTGGCCATCTTTCGTGCCAGGGGGATCACGCAAATTTACCTTGACGGGCTATTCCATTCAACAACTCGCGATGTGCACCGCAGCATGTCATGGAATTTTTTCTCTTTTTTGGTGTGATGATAGATATTGATGAGAAGAGAAATGAAAATCCTGAAATTTTTGAGCTTCATACCACCGTTCGTTTTCCCCGCAGGAAGCCAGTCAGAAATTTAACGGGGTCACCATCAAAAATGCCTGTGTCGATGGCAAAAGAAAATTTTGAGAAGGGCCATAAATTTTGTCTGAAACCCTCCCCAACTTTGAAAATCAACATCTGGGGAAATGTTTTTTGGTGTAGAATTCAATCTGGCATCAAAATGTGATAGCTCCTTTACTCTTTAAGTTATTTTCGGTATAAAAATGCAGTAATCGTAATCTTTCATCTGGAACCAAGTTTGGGGGGTCAAACTCCAATACGTAACAAGATTTTTTGTACATGTCCCCCTTTTCTTGTTAATCTTGAGTCACACTCCAGGACTTTCTACCAGTACAATAGTACATTAGGTAAGTATTAATGAGTTACATCTTATTGAAAAATCCCGCAGTTTGCATTTTCGACATATCTTGGCCCCCCCTGAAAATCAACGTTGACATACGACATCACCCTCTACTTCAGATATGTTGAAGATACAATCAGCAAAGAACTATTCTTGAAGAAAACCATCAGCTTGGGTGTCTTGATGTCTTCATTGTTTTCAGCACAAGACCCTTTTGCTGATATCCCATATAATGTATAATGTGATAGACCACTGTGCCTGTACAATGACCTCTGGGTCACGTATCCCTTTGTGTGGTACCTTTGAGTGTGGTATTTTGTTGTGAACAAATAAAGACCCCAAGCAGTTCTTTCAGGAAAGTTGTTTTATGATACATCTTACAACATATCTTAAGTAGAGGGTTGTACCAATGTCAACATTTGTGTTTTCAGGGGGTCAAATGTGTCAAAAAGTACAATTGCCATTTTCAGATCTGTACCTCACTTAGTACTTTTCGATGATTCCATAATTGTATTGTTTAAAGTTCTACTATGACTCTGATTGACCAAAAGATGGACTATAAAAATGTTCTTACTTTTGGAGTTATGACCCCCCCAGACCTGGCCCAGCATGAAACAAAGGCACACATTTGACCTCATTAAACTCTAAAAGTAAACACCCTATGAACTTAATGATGCCAGATTTGAATTCCACACCAAATATTACTCTTAGATATTGATTTTCACAATTGTGGAGGGCTCCATTACTATCTGTGACCCTCTCAACATAGTCTTTCACATAGGCCGGCACTTATTGATGGTGACCCCCCCTAAACTTCCCACTTACTCTACCGGGAAAACGAAATGGACTATGATGCTCAAATTTCAGGTTTTGCATATCTCATTTAATGTCTACACCCACACTTAAAACAAAAAAAAAATCCCTGACGTGCTTTGCGGTGCACATCTCGAATGTTGACATGAATGGGCCGAACTGGTATTTTTTTACTAGTAAAAGGTTTGCTGGCAATGGATTTTCCTATGAACCAATAAATTAATGTTTAATCAATCGCATCATGATTTTCGTTGTTACTATAACTGTTGTTTTTTTTTCAACTCTGCACGAAATTTTTTCTTCCCTCACCCCCCTTCAGAATTTGGAGACGATGTGAAAAAATTTTGGTCAACCCAAAAATTTTTATTCTTTTGTTACGCAAAGGTCCGCTTCTGGCAAATCCGCACAACCCCCCCCCCAAAAAAAATACCCCCCCCCCCCCCCGCATAAATCCGGCTACGGGCCTGCATACAATTATTACCAATAGTTCAGGCCCAACTGCTTTTTTTGAGCTTGTTGTCCTGCAGAGATTAAGTTGAAATTTAATGTCTTGATGAAAGAAACATGCATGTCAATTTTCAGTTAGGTCCAAAAGGTATTCTTGATATATTAAGTTTTTATGGTTTCTATTTCCAATCAAACTTGTAGGCCCCAGTCTTACACTGTTCAAAATTTATTCATATTGGTGAAAGCATACTTTCTTTAAATGTTTTCTCAAGCTGTGGAGATGACATTGGTTTTTCACTTTACAACAAAAAATACATCGGTCGGTCCTCGGACCGCTTGTGTCGCCTGCCGTCGCAGTTTGTGAATGATAGGACTCACATGACATTTGACCTTGATATGTGACCTTTGACCTCAAACAAATTAGGGATTGCATGGAAACTCCATAAACCAAGTTTAGTTCCAATTGCACTTCAACTTTTCAAATGAAGGCAATTTTACATTTTCAGCCTATCTTACAACTTGACCTCACATGACCTTTGACCTTGGTATGTGACTTTTGACCTCACCAACAAATGAGGGACACCATTTGGTGTCCTGTTTACATGGGGAACCACAGATCACCACAGGATATTCAAAATTTAAAAGGTTTTCTACACTGTCTTTACTAACTTTGCACGATATAGCATGAATTACGTATGCACAAGCAATTGCAAAGCACTTTAGCATGTCAACTTACATTCGGTTTCTCAGAACAAACCATTAATTGGTTCCCATAGTAAAAGCGGGACACCAACATTTTGGGTTTTGTTTACACGGGGAATTAATGACTTGCATCGATTATAACATGATCGGCTAGAACTTTATCAAAAAAGTCAGATTTATTATGTTACGAAAGCTTTATATGTTTGCTTTATAATAAATCAGAACAATATATACCATATGGTTTTGATGCACATCCAAGAACACAATGTTTAGGCCTTTTTATTTCATGTCACGGGCTAGGTGTCCCATTTTATACTAAGGGAAATGACACCTTATTTTATACATAAAATTAAAAGTTAATGAGTTCAATGTTTCATATTATTAATCTGAAAATTAGATGCAAATGTTATAATTTAAAATGGAATTTATAAGTTTGAAATACATATCTTCATTGTTAAATATAAATAAACAAAATGTAACATAGTAAACGGGACACCAAAGTCTACAGGCCCCCTAATTTACGGAACACCATGGTCCATAATACACAAAAAATAAAGTTGAAACACTAAAGATACATGTATGCAAAATAATTTTAATTGAAAGGTAAAAATACAAAAATAAGCAATTTTTGTAAATGTCCACCCCCCCCGATTGTGTTACCCATCTTAAAGGTGAGCTGTTCCGGTTTTGGATCCTACCCTACCCACCCACCCCCCCCCCCCGATTAACCAAAGTCGTATAATTTTTTGATATCAAATGAAAGGCCATTTTTTCTTGTTGTCTCCTGAAATTTCAGCTTAATAATACATTGCTTCCAAAAATACTGACAAAAAAATGCCGTTTAATGGCTAACACAGTAGTGAGGGCTTTGGACTAGATGCATTAGAACATATAACATCAAAACTGCAAGTCAGTTCCCACGGTAATTGTTGGTAAGCGTATACAAGTGTCAGGTTCCATATTCAAGTACGCACACGATATAGAGAAAAATTGAACAAGCCCTTTAAATTCATTACGGTAAGCCAATGAAACTCAATTCATTGCTTCCCGCTCGTAAGACTCATTTAAACCTAACTTTATCAGTACTAAACACCAAAATATGCAAAAATTGCGATTTGGTTTTGGTACTATACACCAAAATGATTGCAAAAATTTGAATTGGTTTGAAGCTACTAAATACACCAAAATAGCAAAAGGTTTGCAATGGTTTGATTACTATTCCCCAAAAATATAAAACTGTTGTTGTAGTGGGGGGGGAGGGGGGCACAGGTATTTTCAGGGGGGCAAGCATCATTGGGTTGCCAAAACATTTTTTCACAGTCGGATCGAAAATTCTGAAGGGGGGGTAGTAACTTACTATAGCTTCATCTGGGCGTAAAATCTTTAACATTCTACAATGCACCCGCTGCCTTATGCACCCCTTAATCCGCCCGAGCATATAGTTAAATTGTATAAGTACTATAGTATATGAGGCCTATGTTTTTTTTTTCAAGTTAAAATTAAGATATGTACAGAAAATAAACTAGTTTTTCAGGGGGGCAAGATTTCCAACAGGGGGGGGAGAGCTTGCCCTAGTCTGCTGAGCATAACTCCTCCATATGTACATAATCATTATTGCCATTAACTTAATCCAAATGAGTACTGCCAAAATTGTGTGTAACTGATATGAAACATTTTTTGTCTCACATTCCAATGATTTTCACTCTTCACTCAAATAAATATTACCGGATTCCACCTGGAAAGTATTCCTTAGCGGTTAGCAAATCTTCATCAACTCTTTATGAAGTGAAAATTTCATTGAACTTTAAGACATATCGATGCCTAAGTCCATGCCAAAAGTACATGACGTAATTCACAAGGGGAAATATTGACTAACAGACTGGCAGCGAGATGAATACTCTAAAGAAAAGCAAAAATGTTTAATCTTCGCCGGTTAAAAAAACCAATATCACCTTAACAGGGGAGTGTAAAAAAAAATGGCGGTCCCAAAATTGTAGGCCTAATCGTAATTCTTTAATAAAACGAATAACTCCCAACCCTAAATTGATGGTCTTTTCTAAATTAAAAAAAAACAACATTCACCTGCTAAAATAAAAATGTTAACTTTCTTGTAACAGATGTATGTTATTGCCTAACGCCACACTGCGCGGTGGCGCATTTTCGCAAAATCCAGATTGAAATGCCTCAAGTAATACTGTCAAATGCGTGGGTTACGTTGGTTGTCTCTTTACCAGCCAGTCCAATTCTAGAATTATTGCATATCCCATATTCCAACGAGAATGAGACTACTGAAGGGATTGAATGAACAAAACAATGGTATTAAACATACTCAGAATGATTCGTCACAGGCTGAAAACACTTATTTTATAATGGGCTATTCTGCCAACCATGCAGCCATCTTCGGTCTGTAAACCGACTTTTATAACAACATCACTTATTTCTGAGGAAAAAGTTGCTATATTTTTGTAACTCATTCACACTTTCAAAAATTTGGATATTACTGGTGCTTAAAGGTGGAAGAGTGTTTCTAGAAGCAAAAGCACCGATGAAGCTACTTGAATCCGAAATAGGTTTATGATAAATGAACTTTGAGGTGAAATGCGCTGTCAGTGGTCGAAATTTGAACGCTACACAAAAAAGTCCTAGCTTGTTTAATGCACATACTGTTATGGCTGACTTCAATATAGACTGTTATGAGTGTAACAGGCATTTGTCTGTTAAAGAAAATGTCATTAAGTCCCAATTATTGGGACTAGCCAGTGACCCCGCTTGCCCCCAGCCCCCTCTGGTTATGCAACTTTAGCTCACAAACATCCGACAGGCATCCGGTTTAGAGTAGAGAAAATCTTCAATTTTGATTATTTACCACCAACTCTCCATTAGTCAGGAACATGTGTTAAAATGACCAGGACATGCCTGATAATTTGAGAAAGCGATAGTTATTTATGATTTGTAATTAAAGGTCATGGCCTGTGATTCGCTAATAGCCTCGTTCCCAGAAGCCCCGATTTTTTTAGGGAAGTGGTCAACTTTTTGGTTTCAAAGGAAATCTGACTACTTTTCTCATTTACCCTTGAAATAAACTCTTAGAGCCAATGGTTGTTTGGTTTGGAAGTTATGAGTGAAAATGGCCCATTTTGTGGTCGACCAATATTAATTTTCACAGTACGCTACATGGCTTACAAAAATTACGTTTTAGCTCCCACAACAAAACGGATTTTGAAAATTGGCACAAAACTGTAATGATGGATTTTATTTTGCCTTTTCCCACATATACAATGTACAATGTGCATTTATTTCAGTACATTAAAGTTGGTTGCACAAGTCTGGTTATAACAAAAAATAGTTATGTTACTTCAGGAAGAATTGCAGTCACACATTACATCAATTGAAAAATGTTTAAGTAGCTCTACAGAATATCAAAAATAATATTGAGGCATGCACCTAAAAGCATCGGGTTGCGTAAAGGAAAAATCCAAGATTACTAAGATTGGTGTACTTAAGCTTCAAAGAAAGATTTGAAAGGCAAGTTTAAAAGGCCATAAGGAGAAATTGGACAGTGTCCGATTTTAGGAAATTAAAGGAGTACCATGCATAATGAAACTTTTTCTTGAAAATAGGCTGAATTGCACAAAATTTACAATGCACAGACAAATTGTATATGCACAGGGCCAATGTAAATGCATTTGGGCAATTTGTGTTAAAACCCCTCTACCACCTAGACTATGTCCATACGCGTGACACAAATGTAGTAATTCATATCAAAGATCTCCGATAGTGTCACACCCTCTCTCGCTGCCCTTTAAAAATTGAAAAAACCACGCCTCCAACGGTCGTCAAAGGTACATCACCTATAATTGGATTTTAAACCATACAAAAACAAATCAAAAATACTTAGGATTTTGGAGTGAAGGCCTACTCTCAAGATGAAACATTCATATCCTTAAATCAGGCCATACCCCTCTAAGTTTGCAAAAATATGATTTTTTTTAACAAATAATAAAAGTTTTTAACAAGTAGAACATTGGGCCAGATGGTTAAGTTGAAACAACATGGACTATTCCACATGATCATCAGTGGCCTATTCTAATCTCGAAATCGAACCAGTCTTAAATATTTTGGTACCATGGGGGGAAAAAAGGTCCAATTTTTGCTGATTTTGATTTTTTGATTTCATTTAAAAAAAGGTCAAAATTTATTAAGAGCGTTTGACAAGAAAGAAAGTCCCCTTTTTGGTGATTTTTAAAATGTTAAATAGTCAAAAAAAAAGACCATTTTAAGGGGGGTTAGGTTCATTTTTACCAAAAAAGTCCCGCAACACCCCCCAAACAAAAAAATTAAATAAAAAATTGCTACGTTAAACACAGGCCCTGGTAGGTACCGTACCCATTTTTAGAATATCCCTTTAGCTTGGTTCAAGCTACAAGGTTTATCTCACATCAGAAAGTCGAATTCAAAATCCAGTTGTTTTAAAGCCAACAGCCCAGTTCTGCAACAAGGAAGAAATTTCCCATATCAGGTGTCCCCTAAAAAAATTGAAAACAGTACTGATTTTCTGCCCCGCCCCGTGGCTCAAGCTTCCATCAAAAATCTCCCCATATGAAAGGATTATTAAGCCTGAGAAATGTTTTCTTTGGTAAAAAAATAGTGAAATTTCTAATTTCTTATAGGAGCAAATATGAAATTCAGCCAATGTTTTTTATTGAAATCAAATCAAATGTTTTTTTGCCATTTGGTCTATCCCATTTGGTTAATAGCCATTTGGTCTAACTTCAAATGGTCCAAACCCATATTGTCCAATAATACCAATCTGTCTAATAACCATTAAGTCTAACATCCAATTTATGTAACAACCAAAATGTCTAATAGCCATTTGATCTAAAGCGCATCTGGTCTAATGCCCATTTTGTCTACTACCATTTGGTCTAATAACCACCAACACCATTTGGTCTAATTCCCATTTGGTCTAATATCCATCTTGTCTAATATCCATTTGGTCTAATAACCAATTGGTCCAATATCCATTTGCGATAATCCTTCTGGTCTAATTATCCATTTGGTTAATATCCACTTGGTCGAATATCCATTTGGTTTCTAATATCTTTGTCTAATATCCATTTGGTCGAATGTCCATCTAGTCTAATATCCACTGTGCATATCTATTGGTCTAATACCCATTGGACCAGATTGACATTGGACCAAATGGATATAGACCAAATGATATTAGATCAATGGGTATTAGCCCACATGGGTATTAGACTAAATGGAAGAACAAGCTGGATGGATTCTTAGACCAGAGGCTATTAGACCAAAAATGGATATTAGACCATTGACATTAGACCAAATCAGTTATAGAGGATATGGATATTAGACAATAGAGATTAGGACCAGATGAATAGGAGTAACTATGCTATTAGATAAATGGTATGAGACTAAAGGGTTATTAGAACCTAAATGGTATTAGACCAATGGAGTAAGCCAAAATGGGCACAGTGTTCTCGACCCCCACAAAGGTCCCCGCCCCAGTGCAGTACTAGCTAAAGAACAAGAAGCCAACAATTTTTTTTAAGTCTCAGGAAGATTGTGATGGACCCACCAAGGTTTCATTCTTCCCTACCAACATGTTAAGTGATTGACCTCGGATGACCCCACAGGACTTGAAATGACCTTCCAAGTGTCAACACTGAATGTGTTGAACAAACCCAACAAGTTTCATCATCTTACCACATGATTAGTGATTTCACCAAAGGACCCCACACGACCTTGAATGACCATCAAATTGTTGGCCACTGAATGATGATCACACTAAGTTTCACTATCATCCACATGTTAAGTGATTTGACCTGGATGACCCTGCATGACCTTGAAATGACTTCAAAATTGTTGGATACTTGAATGTTGACCACACCCACCAATTTTCATCCTCTACCACATGTTTAGTATTTGACCTGCATGACCTTCAAAAATGTCGGCATGAATGGTTGGACCACACCCACCAAGTTTTCATCTGCCTACCACATATTTAGTGAGTTGACCTGGGATGACCCTAATGACCTTCACATGACCTTCAAAAGTTTGGAACAGAATGTTGATCACACACACCAATTTTTACCCTCCAAACCACATGTAAGTGATTTGACCTGGATTGACCTCGAATGACCTTGAAATGACTTCAAATTAGTGGGTAATGAATGGTGACCACACCCAACAATGTTCATTCTCCTACCACATGTAAGTGATTTGACCTTGGATGACCTTGAAATGACCTTCAAAATGTTTGGTAAGTACTGAATGTTGATCCACACCCACAATTTTCATCCTCCCCATCAATGTTAAGTGCTTTTGACCTTGGATGACTCGGATGACCTTGAAATGTAGAAATGACCTTCAAAATTTGTGGTATGCTGTGACCACACCACACCAATTTTCATCTTCCTACCACATGTAAAGTGATTTTGACATTAGATGACCGCGGATGACATTGAAATGACCTTCACAAATTTTGGTACTGAATGTCTGACCACACACCACAAATTTTCATCATCCTACCAATTGTTACGTGATTTGATCTTGGATGACCTCATATGACCTTGAAATGACCTTCAAAATTTTCGGCAATGTGAGTTGACCACACCCACCAAGTTCATCTTCCTACCCCATAACAGGTAAGTGTATAGCAATTTAACTCCATTTTTGCCTATTTTGACCCCCATTTGCACCTGACCAATGCCAAATGCCCCTCCTCCGAACTCATCCGCAGACTACTTGAGGACATCATGTTGCGAAGATGCGCACCCACACTTGCCCTCACATCAAAAGATATAGTCTTGACAACAGCGATTTAGCCCTATTTTTGGCCCCATATTGACCCTATTTTTTACCCACATGTGACCTTTGACCATGCCACATGACCCACGTTGTATCCCACCCAACGCCTACTTGAGATACATCTATGTGCGAGATGGACATCCACACTGCTTAGTTCCAAGACTATCGTGAGGGACGGCGCACCCACAACACACACACAAACGACCGTTTGCTACCATGCGCGCTACCATTTCTATGTCCCCTTCGCCACAAAAGTGGCGGGAGGACCAATTAGACCCAAAGTGAGGGGAGTAAGACATAATGGCAACTCACATCAAAAATTCACTTATTTTATCTCTTTTAAGACATTTCTGTTGCCAAGCACAAGGTAAGAAAAATCATATTGAGTGTCTATATTTGGGTGCCTCAAAATCTCTTGTTGCACATTTAAAAGGGTCTCTTAGTAGACTAAATACGTCATCTGATTGCCATTAAAATTATTAAATGGGTAACATGTTTAATAATTCTTGGCACTTAGCACAACACTAGTAGTAAAAGGAACTTCTACCGTGATGAAAGTTTTCATTTGCGGCGTACTGCATACATGGTTAGAAGCACTTCCGGATAGGACTACAATAACCCCTGTAGCAGTGTCTGTAAATGATCTCCAGGCTACGAAGAAAAAGGTTTCGCCAAATATTCGGAGTTAATAAAAATTGTTTCAGATTATCGCTCGTAAAACAAGGCCACACACTTACACCTGAGTCTTTTAATCATTAATAGATGGAATAAAAATTAATAATAGTATTCTGAGATACAAAATTCAGGGGAGGAAATCCTTCCATTTATATAATGTATAGTTCACAACTAGTGACAACAGCGGATACTAGCGCCATTACTAGATATTATCAACATGTGAAAGCAAATTCAGGTATATTTTGTTTATTTCTAAAAGCCTTTTTTGCAAATCACTGGCGATGATTTGTATATTATAACGACATTAGCAACAACTTGGGTGAGTAATATGTATTGAGAATCCAGTAAATTGCTTGTTACACGTTTTCTGAAGTAACTCTAAAACCCTCTAAGGCCAAGGGAATTTGATTCTTAGTGTCCTGTTGGAGCACTCATCAGATTTGTTGCTGTGGCAAATTTGTGATAAAATGTTTTCTTGAAAACTTGATAATAAAAACATTTTCAGTTGCTCAAAATATTCAAGCATCCCTTCCTGTTCATTTTAAGCAGTTCCCTTGAGAGGGGTGTCACAGTATACCATTGATAATGAATTTTCCCCAAAATTTTATCCCGATTGTACTTGGTGCAAAAATGCTTGAATTTATTTTTAAAGTTTTGAAGAAATAAACCTGCAAATATCCCTGTTTTGTTTATTAGGCATTTGTAAATACAACAAATATAAGGTTGGTAGTGTATTCCAGATGTCTTTAGAATAGATGTACCAGTAATAATGAATTCACAGTAAATAATGAAATGACAGTAAATAATCTGAGTAAATAATGAATAATGAAATCGGACCTCGTCGCCTTTTAAAAATCTCCAACAGAGAGCGGTCCATAATGAAAATGTCATTCCAATTAAAGAATGCATATGATTTGCTTGTATATTAGCTTTATATTTAGGGTTGCATTGTGAACTACACAATACAGGTGACAGTGACAAGTTTAATACATACAACTATTGGCCTAAAAAAATTGTTTGATTGGCGTAACATAGAAAAAAAATAGGGCAGGTAGGTCAGATTTTTTTTTTTATGTTTCACATACCAGAACACAAAATATATGACACACATACAAAAACAAATGGCACATCTTCACTTTTTCTGTAACACATCTTTTTATTTGTCATTTTGAATGTCCTGAAATCCTTTATAGTACCGAAGTATGACGTCATTAAATTCCTGTTTTTGCATTTCAGCGTTTTCATGACCATATATCAGTAAAACATGATGGAAAACTTTTCTTTTTTTTTGCACACAAAAAATAAAAATATTTAGGGTCGGTGGTAAAAATAGGGTAGGTCGGGTTACGCCAATTTTTTAGGCCTAAACTAGTAAAAGGAACTTCTACCGTGATGAACGTTTTCATTTGGGCGTACTCGCATCACGGTAGAAGCACTTCCGTATACAATAACCTGTAGCAGTGTTTTTGAATGGGCTCCGAAGCAAAACGGATTCGCAAATATTAGCTAATATTCGGAGCTAATAAAAATTGTTTTATATTATCCTTACTCGTAAAACAGGGCACACACTTACATGAGAAGGTCTTTTATCATAATAGTTGCATAAAATTCATAATCAGTACATCTGAGGTACAAAATTCAGGGGAAATCCTTCCATATATAATTGTAGTTCCACAACAGAGTGACGACGGCAACAATACTAGCACCATTACTCAACATGTGAAAGCAAATTGTAGATGTATATTTTGTTTATTTCTAAGCCTTTTTTGCAAATCACTGTCGATGATTTGTATTATAAGGACAATTAGCAACAACTTGGGTGAGTAATTTGATCTGAGTTTTTTTGTGAATTCAGTAAATCCGCTGCTACACGTTTTTAGATACACTATTCTGTAAACCTAAAATAGAGCGGTCCGTAACGAAAACGTCATTCCGATTAAAAGAATGCTTCTGCTTTTGCTCGTATAGTTTGGGTTGCATTGTGAACTAGCCTAAACATGAACATGCATAGAGCTTGAAAATAATAAAAATTATAAAATAGCTCATATACAGAAAAATAACAGCATGGAATCCATCACAGTTATAAAATCAGTGAAAGTGCATTTGCTGTCGCTGTACCATGGTACGGTGATTATGCAGGCATACCACTATACAGCGTAGGCTACCAGTGAAGTACGTATTTGTACTGGTATCGCATCCAAAACAAACTTACTCGAAAGACAACCTGGCTAGTCGTTCTCCTTTGGTTTTGAATCACAGGCTCACGGATTTGTAAAAAGAGCGGACATTTTGAACCGATAACCCTTACAAGTTACATTTAAATCCAATAAGTGTTTATAAATCCCACGGTATCACATCAGCAATAAAAACCAAATGGTGTAATTTGTGTATTGAACGAGAGATAACAGTCCGTCAATACCAAATTGATGCACACAATTGAGCCTCCGCCACAGTTCTTGCAACTTTCTCTAGCGTTTCTTATATATGTAGACCTGCGATAAAATAATTTCCCTAATAAGTAATTCAATAGTTATATTATCAGTGTAAAAATTTGATTAAACATTATAATACATACTTGTAATTGTTAATAATATCCACTCCGAGATTAATCCCGGGATTTACCAGGAAAATGTGTCCACGCGAAGTTAATTTAATTGTTGTTTTTTTTTTTTTTATTTTTTAAAAAAAAAACCACTAACACCTTGATACAGGTGTTTTGCATATCAATTATGGAGTTGAAAGATCAATAGAACGTATATAGGGAATGACAGCTCATTTTAGGTTGAATTAAAACACCATAAGCAGGGGACTAAAATCATATTATGTCATGTTACTTCGCAAGATTGCCTCGCGCTCGATAGGGCCTAGATCGGTGTCCCGAATCGGCAAAATAGTGAGAAACAAAATTGGATTAGCAGCGATAATGCGAGATTAATATGGGAAACCAAGGATTTAAAAAAAAAAACTTTGTCGGGTCGCCAGACATTTTACAAGAAATAAGAATAACATTGAAAGATTTAAGGTATTCTTGCGTCGTCAGAGAACCTATCGATGAAATTCGCCTAAATTAACATATATGTTACTTTAAAGTGTGGTAGTCAATCTTGAAAAAAAAGGGGGGTACGTACTCGATTTGAGCTATGAATGGTTTAAAAGGGCATGTTAGCCCAAAGTACTACAGTAGTTATGAGAAAATAAAATTTGCACAAACATTATGCCTGATAGCGAAAAAACGATTGATAGAATTATTAATTTTCACTTATGTCAGGGGTTCATGAGATCTTTTCGAAAATGTAATAAAAATAGGGGGTGCCGGATACTTTCCGTAAATGGCAAAAATGTCAAAAAATACGTCTATTTTGGCACAAGGCGTTGTCAAATCCAAGACGCATATGCACCATTTGGTGCGTACCATCGCGCTGGTAAAGGCGCGATCTAACGCTGTTTCCGCTTAACGGTTTCAGACGCTCTCTGTGGCCATAACAAAATGAATCCGTTTACTTTTGAGGTTCGTTTATAGACTATAAGTCTTCTATAAATCATTTTTAGCATTTACCAAAAATAAACATTGTCAAGAAAAGTATAGACCTATAAGGGTGTTGGCATTATGTAAAGTGACGATAGCGGGAAATGCAGTGGGCAATTTTCATGTTTGTTCACAGTTTTAATGTATTGTCGTATAAATTGTCCGAGTTTGGTTCAATGATATTAGAATTTACTAAATCATATGTTATGCATTATTACTCAACTTTGTTGATTTAGCATTATTATTTCTTCGGTGTATAGCGATATGGTTGTGTGATTAGTCATAAACTATTGGAAAAAAAAGTTCAATTTGGTAGGATCTGCCGCACAGGGGCTGAAGGCATGAGGAACTGAGAACTGTTTTAAGCGTATAGCAACGTAAATTGACATACTGAGTAAAATTAGAACAAAGGGTCAACGGTTCATAATTTTCGGTAACGATTAAATTTGGGTAAAATTTAAAATTTATGCACAAGGGTTAAAAAAAGGGGCAGAATTCCATAGGGCGGCTGTGGTCTAGCTATAAAACGGTCGGAAACAGTCCCGAAAAAAACACAAACTGGGCCGGGGGTTCCCCGAGGCACAACACCTTACATCATGTGTGCACCTTTCCCAGGAGCCCGTTCACAAAAATTTACGATCGATTGTAATCAAGTTTACAATCAAGTTCAAACTACGCTTGATGAGTTAACGCTCTATAAGATCAAACTGAAAATGATCGTAAATCTTTGTGAAACGGGCCCCCCTATGCCCCTAATAAAGAACCAATCTTTGTGGGGTTCTTTGTATAACCAAAAAAGGTTCCGTTCTGTGGCAAAGAAAAATGGTTCTTTGTTAGAATCTTAACTCTATCCTTTAAATGGATGTCAATAAAGCACCCTTCCGAGGTTTTTTTGGCAGAACAGCATTTTTGGCACGAAACATCATTTTAAGAACCGGTTTAGAAACCAAAACGTTTTATTCATTGCCTTTCACGTTGCTTAACTTTTCAAAATATACGTAAACAAAATACAAAAAGAACCTTGAGGTTCTCGTAGAACCTTCTGGTATAGAACCGTAGCAGTGCTTAGGGCTATGGGCAAAAAGTTGCACCATTTTTCTATGAGTGTTTGGACATATTATTCATCCCACCCCCCTCCTTCCCATAATTGTCTAATATGCATAGGCCTATCTTGATATTTTACGATGCGTCGGGACTTCAACGCATGCCTGATGAAGCCGGTCTTTCGTTGTTGAAGTTACTAACGATTTTGCTTTAATAAAGAATTTATTTTCGGCCAAACGATAAAACATGGTTTGTTATGGCGTAAAGAAAATGGCATGTCAAGTTGTCTTTGCCGCTTCACCACACCATCGCATGGTACGCGCTGAACAAACGGGTTCTCCGCGAAATTGCGTGAGCGCCATACGCAGTTGTAAAGCAAGGGGCAAGGTAAATTGGAAATTCAGCATGCGCAGTAGCTGAGCAAAGTTTATGACGACGCAAAACACTTAAAGGAGTAGAGGTTATAGTTTTAAGTTGCCACTTTAGTAAGAAAATGTATAAAAAGAAATCTCTAACTGAATGTAAAGTAGATGTTGATAAATGAGCATAAGATTGCATTAAACCAATCACCTTGTATACCCAACTTGAAGCTCCACTGACCTTTGACCTTGGTGTGTGACATTTGCCCTCACATAGTTCTAAGCTTTATTGAACATAGGTTACACCTTCTGTCATTTCAAATAAGAAAATAGAAAAAACGCCCAATTGGGCGCCAAAATGTGTTAAAACTGAATCCAGACAAGTGATAAGCTTTAATTTAACATAGGTTACACCTTCCTGTCATTTCAAATAAGAAAATAGAAAAAACGCACATTGCGGCGCAAAATGTGTTTAAAAAACTGAATCCCCAGTTATAAGTTTGAATTTAACATAGGTTACACATTCCTGTCATTCAAATAAGAAAATAGAAAAAACGCCAATGGGCGCAAAATGTTAAAACTGAATCCCCAAGTTATAAGCTTTAATTTAACATAGGTTTTACACTTCCTGTCAATTCAAAATAAAGAAAATAAAAAAACGCCAATGGCGCAAAATGTTAAAAATGAATCCCAAGTTATAAGCTTTAATTTAACAAAAGTTACCCCTTCCTGTCATTCAAATAAAGAAAATAGAAAAAACGCCCAATTGGGCGCAAAAGTGCTAACCTGAAATTCCACAAGTTATAAGCTTTAATTTAACATAGTTACGCCATTTCCTATCATTTTCAAAATAAAGAAACAGAGAAAAGAGTAGAAAAAAACAAACGCCCATTGGGCGCAAAATGTGTAAAACTGAATCCCCAAGTATATAAGCTTTAATTTACATAGGTTAAGCATTTCCTATCATTCAAAAAGAAATTAGAAAACCGCCCAATTGCGCGGCAACTAGTGCTTAAACCGGAGAAGCCCACAATTATAAGCTTTCTTTAATTTAACATAGGTTACGCATTCTATCATTTCAAATAAGAAAAGAAAAATAGAAAAAACGCCCAATTGGGCGCAAGCAAATGTGTTAAAATGCATCCCCCAGTTATAAGCTTTAATTTAAACATAGGTTACACCTCCTGTCATTCAAAATAAAAGCAAAAATAGAAAAAAACGCCCCAATTGGGCGCAAAAAGTTGTTAAACTGATCCCCAACGTTAAAAGCTCTAATTTAAAAAGGTTACACCTTCCTGTCATTTCAAATAAAGAAAATAGAAAAAAAACGCCCACTTGGGCGCAAAATGTGTTTAAAACTGATCCCAAGTTATAAGCTTTAATTTTAACATAGGTACACTTCCTGCCATTTCAAATAAAGAAAATAGAAAAATTTTTTAAAAAAAGGCGCAAAATGTGTGTTAAAGTGAATCCCCAAGTGATAAGCTTTAATTTAACATAGGGTACACCTTCTGGCATGTCAAATAAATGAACCACGACAAGAAGAAAATAGAAAAAAACACCCCAATTTGGGGGCAAAAGGTTTACTAAACTGAAATCCCCAAGTTATAAGCTCTTAAGTTAACATAGGTTACACCTTCCTGTCATTCAATAAATGAAAAAGGAAAAACAAACGACAAGTTTGGCTGGCGCAAAATGTGTTTTAAAACTAAATCCCCAAAGTTATAAGCTTATTAACAAGGTTACACCTTCCTGTCATTTCACATTAAAGAAAAATAAAAAAAAAAACCGCCAATTGGGCGCAATATGTGTTAAAAACTGGAATCCCCAAGTTAATAGCTTAAATTAACAAAAGTTACACTTCCTGTCACTTCAATAAAGAAAATAGAAAAACGCCCAAATGGGCGCAAAAAATGGTAACCGGAATCCCCAAGTTATAAGCTTGTAATTTACATGGTTACACATGCCTATCATTTCAAATAAAGAAATAGAAAACACGGCCCAAATTGCGCCAAAATGTGCTAAACCTGAATCCCCAAGTTAAAGACTTTATTTTGTAACATAGGTTACGCATTTCCTATCATGTCCAAATAAAGAAAATAGAAAAAACAAGCCCAATTGGGCGCAAAATGTGTGAAAATTGATCCCCAAAGTTATAGCTTTAATTTAACATTAATTAGGTTACACCTTCCCGTTTTCAATAAAGCAAATAAAAAAACGCACCAATTGGGCGCCAATAGGTGTTAAAACGAATCCCCAATGTTAATAAGCTTTAATTTAACATAGGTTACACCTTCTATCATTTCAAATAAAGAAAATAGAAAAAAACGCCCAATGGGCGCAAATGTGTAAAATCTAATCCCCCCAAATTTATAAGCTTAATTTAACATAGGGACACCCAGAGGGTGTTTTGCATCAATCCCATGATGCCATAGCAATGTGCCTATACCGTAAGGTACTAAAACATGTAAGTACTTAGGGCTCAAAAGTGTTCCAAAAGTTTAAGACCACAAGACATTTCATAATCATGCAAAAAATTGGCCTAAAGTACTAACGCTTTGTGGGCTCTAAATGAGCATTAAGTAGGGGTTTTATGTGGTTAAGAATAGGGAGGTTTATGTGAGATCACAGACCCTATTGAGGTGACATTTCCCAAAAACTGGTGCATTGTGGGGATTGCCTTCAAAAAACACTGGTTACACCTTCCTATCCTTTCAAATAAAAGAAAACTAGAAAAACGCCCACTGGGCGCAAAATGTGTTAAAACTGACTCCTCAAAATTGTAAGCTTTAAAAATATAAAAAAAGAACAAATTAAAAAAAGAAAAAACCTAAAAAATTAAATTTTTCTTAAATAATATCAACACAATACATGGTAAAAGCTTTTTCAATCATTACCGTAGATAAATCTACGTGGCATGATCATTCCTTACTTATAGCTCTCTAGTTGTTACTCACCCTTCTATCTATCCCTGCAACGTTTTAACCAACTCCCATCAAAAAGCAAGTCGTACAGAGATAAAAATCAAAGAAATGCTTTTTTAAGCCATTCAAACCTGCCGTGATGTTATTCTTTGTCTGCATCGCATTACACACCAACACTAAAACTCCAAAATTAATTGTAGTACGTAGATCATTTCATAAACAGAAAAATTTAATGAAAGACCTTCAGCTATAGACATAGACTCCTTCGCAATTTTGAGAGCAGGGTGATATGTCGGGTCGGCCGCACAAAAAATGTTGGGGAAATGCATTTTTAACTATATCAGGATAAGTTGACAGTCCATAGAAAACCAAACAACCAAATAGTGATTAAAAATGAAAGAATTGAGGAAATTTGTCATCATACCGTCTCCCGGCTAATACAAAAACAGCGCCGGTGTCTCAAAAATCTACATAAACAGTTGATTGTGGTTTACACCAGAAAGAATAAAAACAAAGATCAATAATGGGTTGTGTTTGAGGTAAACACTGTATTGATTCATGGTGACAATATCAGGGCACAATTCACGCTGTGAAAATCTGTGATTATTTACGGGAAAGCTATCCTTTTTGATCTAGCACGGTAAAGTTAGCTGGATATTGGCTATTCGGCTAGACGGACATTCGCCTAAAGGACATTCGCCGACCGTTTTTTCAATAAATCATAGCAAAAAAAAAAATAACCACACGATTATTTATTATTTTTGACTTCAAATATTCCCCAGCACCCAAACTTTCCAACAAACAAAATAAAACTTTTTCTTTTTTTAAATAATTTAACTTTAGTGATTTTTTAAAAAGATTTGAAAAATGTGCAGGAACTAGCTCAAAGTGAAGGATACGGCTGTAGAATTCTCATAAGTTACCTTTCCAACTGAAGAATTGACAGAAAAGGAAAGAAACGGCACAGGAAGAGAAAACGGCCACTGTTCAGATACGATTCCCCATTCAATTAGTGTTGTAGTTCCGAAAGGAACGTACCCTCCAGAAAAAGGAAATTTTGGTTACTTTGTTCAATATTATCATTGTTTTAGTTTTATATTAGGAATTGTACTATGGTGACGTATGGTAAAAACAAGAAAGAAAACGGTGAAAAATAAACAAACCCACTGACTATTTCCCTAAAAAATGCTGCAAACCTACTTGTCCACGGCTAGCAAAAAAACAGAGAAAACATGGACATTGTAATTCGTATGATTTGAGCACAAGTCTCAAGATTTACATTAATGTGTTAACATGTAATGCCTAAAAAGACATGACAACATGCACCTGAATTTGTTCTTCAGAATGAAGTGAGCTAAATCCCTTCATCGTTCTCCCAATTTTCCATAATGCAAATATGAAATTTGGTTTAAAGTGCCTTTTTAAACAATGGAGTCTGTGACTGTGATTTCATACAAATGGCATCTTTCTACGAACTTCTGCTGTGTTGAAGGATCATCGTTAATCCGGAAATGGGTAAACGTTTTCCCACAAAGTAGGTTTCCTCCCAGTAAGATGGCAAATGAGAGGAACAGAGGAAAAGTCTGGAGCATGGCCAGACTCTAAAAAAGGTTTGCACGGAGGGAGAGGAGATATGATCGTCCCAAAGAAAAGAACAGACAGGAGTAAATAATGCTGCAGTGCGTAGAGAACAGTGAACAATAAACTCTAGAACCCGCAAAATGGACCGGGGAATTGAGAGATTTTGGCCAGGAGTTCTTAACATTTTTTTTGTTAGGGATATTTGCACTCAATGGTTTCCTCTGCTAATGCCAGCCGTGGACAAAGTAGGTCTGAATCATTTTTAGGGAAAATAGTCATGTTTGGTTATTTTTTCACCGGGTTCTTTCTTGTTTTAACCATATGTTCAAAAAGAGTACATATTTATACATAAGTTAAAACAAGGATACGAAAGTGATTAAGTAAGCAAAAAATGGCCGTTTCTGTAGGGTACTTTCTTTTTCTGGGGAGGGGGGTGGGGGGGGGGGGGGGGGGCACCTGTAGTAAGTGTCCGAACGGACAGTAATGACTAAAATCTCTGATCTGTCCTTATTAGCGTTGCTTCTGGTCTTAGTCATTTGCAGGGTATGTGAGGATCCCTGTATTTTACATCCAGGCAAAAATTTGATTTTTCTGATTTTTTCAATTTTCTGATTTAGCAAATCACTGACTGATAGTACCTTTAAGGACTTACTAATCCCCTGAAAAAAGTAACCAACACGATATTTTTTATTTTTTTACTTAAAATATTCCCAGCACCCACACTCTTCCACAAACAACAATAATACTTCACCACAGCTTAAGAGGGCTATAGGTTGGAATCGGTCATGTTCTTCATATGACATAATTTAAGGACTTACTAACCCCCCACCCTAAAAAAAAAGTCAAACCACAGATAGTTTGTATTTTTGCTTCTAATATTTCACAGCACCCACACTCTCCCACCAAAACAAAAAAAATAAATACTTTGAATATACGATGAAGGAAAGGCATGATTCCAAATCTAAATTATCCCCCTTTACGTGCTGTGGTGAAGTATTTATTTTTAGTTGTGGGAAGAGTGTGGGTGCTGGGGAACATTTGAAGCAAAAATACAACAATATCGTGTGGTTACTTTTTTCAGGGGGTGGGGTTAGTAAGTCCTTAAATATGTCATATGAAAAAAGACTGATGCCAAACATAATTATCCCCTTCCTTAAGCGGTGGTGACGTATTTATTTTGTTTGTGGAAGAGTGGGGTGCGGGGAATATTTGAAGCAAAATATTAAACAAAGAATATCGTGTGGTTACTTTTTCTAGGAGGGTTAGTAAGTCCTTAAATTATAAATTATTAAAAAAAGAAAAAACCTAAAAAATTAAAAAAAAAAAAAAAAAAAAAAGTAAATATTTATTTTTTTTTTTTGTTTTGTGGGAAGAGTGTGGGTGCTAGGGAATATTTGAAGCAAAAATAAAAAAAAATATTGTGTGCTACTTATTCAGGGGGGTTAGTAAGCCCCTAAATTATGTCATTAGAAGAAAAGGACTGATTCCAAACCTAATACCCCTTAAGGTTGGTGAAGTATTTTTTTTTGTTTTGTTGGTGTGAAGAGTGTGGGTGCTGGGGAAAATTTGACGCAAAAATAACAAAATACAGTGTGGTTACTTTTTCAGGCTTGGTTAGTAAAGTCCCTTAAATTATGTCAATTGAAGAAAAGATGATTCGAACCTAATTATCCCGTTAAGCTTGTGGGTGATGAAGTATTTCTTTTTTTTATTGTGGGAAGAGTGTGGGTGCTAGGGAATATTTGGAAGCAAAAATAAAAAAATATCGTGTGGGTTAAACTTATTTCAGGGGGGTTAGTAGTCCTTACATTATGTCATTATTAAGAAAATACCTTGAGTCCAAACCTAATATCCCCTTAAGCGGTGGTGAAGTATTTAAATTTTTTGTTGTGGGAAGAGTGGGGGTGATGGGAATTATTTGAAGCAAAAATAAAATATATCGTGTGGTTACTTTTTCGGGGGGTTAAAGTAAGTCCTTAAATTATGTCATATGAAGAATGACTTGATTACAAACCTAATTATCCACCTTTAAGCTGTGGTGAAGTATTTATTTTTTGTTTGTGGGAGAGTGTGGGTGCTGGGGAATATTTGAAAGCAAAAAATAAAAAAATATCGTGTGGTTACTTGGTTCAGGGGGGGTTAATAAAGTCCTTAAAATATGTCATATTAAGAAAATGCTGATTCAAACCTAATTATCCCTTAAGCGGTTGTGAAGCATTATTTTTTTTTTGTTGTGGGAAGAGTGTGGGTGCTGAATATTTGAAAAAGCAAAAAGAAAAAAATATCGTTGTGGTTACTTTTTCAGGGCTGGGTTAGGGGTTAGTAACCAGGGGGGCTAAACTCATTTGATAAACAACATTCTCTTCAGTACTTAACAAGTTTCTTGCAAGAGAAGGATGTCACATACATTGTTCAGAACTAAGTCACAACTAGTGGTTTTGTTTTTAATGATTGTGTATTTAACATGAATATATGCCTAAGAAAAAACGTTCAGAGGGAAGGAAAATTCACAAAGATTTGCCGGTTAATTTCTTTGCGGTCACAAGGAGGACGGAATTCTCTGTGGGGGTCTACTTGACACTAAGACCGGAAATAAGGTTATTATTAGTCTCCGATGATTTCAATCAAGGGGTATGAAGTTATGAAGAGGGATGAAATATGTTTCTACGTATCCGTTTACGCTTGCCTCCTCGTACACCTCTGTGAGTTGGTCGGCACGACTGTTGTGATTTTTTTCCTCCAAGTAACAATGTGTTCTAAAAATGGGGAAGGAAGGTCTGGTACAAGAGCGATCAATATCCCATAACCTATCATGATCATAGGTATCAGTTAGTGGTGTCTGTGGATTATATGTTTGGTAGAGAAACATTTTCAGGCAGGTCTGGTTTAGGATTAACATCACCAGCTCTAAAAATGTTCATCCTAAACGTGATGTGCATTTGTAAAATGGGATTCGGGCGTTAAGATATAGTAGGAGTATGCTGATGTACACTTGTGAATGAATGAAAGCTAGTGAACTGTGCCTATAGGGAGTTCATACTTACACTTGCATAATTTGACAAGCGTATGTTTTAAACCATGTTTGCGTGTAAGTTTGATTTACCAAGTGTAATTCATAATTAATTATAAAATTGTTAAAATATTTAGAATCATTGATGAAAACTACCCACAATTGTTCCACATTGCTGAACAATATAAAAGGGGCACGTCTCACTATGAAATATGGCTGTATAAAGCTGGCGTTTCCACAACCGTGGTATTTCAAAAGATTGATGGGTGGTATGGGTGCTGCTGAACTAAATACTGTGGTTATATAATCTCTCTAACACGATAGGGTTTCCTAGGATCTCAAGTATTTACACTAACATATTTTACATCCTCGCTAAGCGATGGTTGTCTTTTTCCATCGAAGATGGTATAAAGTCGGAGTGGATAAAAGCCACAACATTGCAAGTTACCCTAGCATATGTGCAGCAAGCAAATGATTGGCAGAATATCACAGTCATGCAGAGTTGGGTAGTTGTCTCATGTAGCAGTACAAAGTCCTCTGGTTCCAATTATTTTAAGAATTAAGGACATGGTATATGCCTACTAGGAAATTCATTTACATTCCCTAAGCAGCTAGAAATAAAACCTTTGATTGGATGACAGCCCACCCATCACAGTGGATAACTTCTCAGTTCATTGACATGTAATGGATGATCTGACCCATGGTCATGAGATTACCACTATGTGTGCAACGCCCAGATAACACACACTATGAGTTACAATATGCTCATCAACCAAGGGCACAGTTCAGTGGTTGTACTTGTACATGCATTGACATGATCTGATCTTGTGTATTCTAGGTATCATATATCATACACAAAACTCAGGGGGTGTGTTTTCTAAATACACTTGTGAATGAAAGCTATTGAACTGTGCCATAGGCATGATAGGAGTTGATACTCTCCATTGCCTCATAGTGACAAGCGTTGTTTTTAAAACCTGTTTCCTGTAAGTTTGAATTTTGTAATCTCGGTGCAATGTGCTGCAACTTCTGATTTTGACCCCTGTACAAAAAGAAATTGACCTTTTTTACAATTTTGGCTATTTTTAACCACTAGAACTTCCCAACCATGGTCATAGATGGTACCAACTATCCTTTTTTTAGAATCCTTTGGAACAGAGGGACTAATTATGCATACATTTCAACATGATTGGATCATTTTAAAAATTTGACTCCTGTGTAAACTTAAATTGGCCCCTATTGTAAAAGTGATACCACATTTTGAGAGTACTACCTACCTAGCATTGATGTAGAGGGTCCATACTAACTACCAAAGGTGTCAAACCTTTTCTGTAGTGAGGGGTAAACGATGATAACCCGGGAGCTAGCACACATTTGTAACACATCTCAAGTACAAAAGGTTTGAGTGATTAAATATGTTGAGAGACTGACAGGGACCCCTGAAACGTGATTCTTAAGTGCCGCAAATGGTGCCTTAAGGAGAGGGGGCCAAAACAAAGTTTGTACAGGGGTCAAATTTTGAAATTGATTCAATCATGTTGAAAAGCACACCATGTTATGTGTCTAACCATAAGGATTCAGAAAAGGTATAGTTTGTAATATGTACAGCCTAAAGTTTCAGAGTTATAGGCTAAAAACAGCAAAAATCAATAATAAGGGTCAATTTCAGTTGTACAGGGGTCAAATTTTAAAGTTGCTCCGATTTGGATAAAAAATGGTGCAAATTATTGGTGGAGTTCATAGGGTTAAAATAAGGAATAGTTTTAACTGTCTTAAATGCTTAGTTTCCGTTGTAGGGGGCACAGAAGGTCAACGTCCATTGCATTCAATGGGGCTTGATCTTGTTACCCCCTACTTTCTTAAGCAAGGCATTTGAGACACTCAAAACTATTCTTATTTTATCCTATGAGCTCAACAATAATTTGCACATTTTTTATCCAAATCGGCGCAATTTTAAAATTTGACCACCTGTACAATGCAATGACCCTTTTTATTGATTTTTGTGTTTTTTTTAGACTCTAACTCTGAAACTTTAGGCCGTACATATTACAAACTATACCTTTTCTGAATCCTTATGGTTTGACACATAATATGGTATACTTTTCAACATGATTGGATCAATTTAAAAATTTGACCCCTGTACAATCTTTGTCTTGGCCCCCTCTCTTAAGGCACCACTTGCGGCACTTAAGAATCGCGTTTCAGGGGTTCCTGTCAGCTGTCTACATATTTAATCACTCAAACCTTTTGTACTTGAGATGTGTTACAAATGTGTGCTAGCTCCATCAGGGCTATGATGTTTGACCTGGGTCCGATCTCCTCTAATCGTGGATGTGGTGGTTCAATGGTAAAAGCTACGGTGAAGTTTTTCTATTTTGGGGGGGGGGGGAAGTATGGGTACTGGGTATTCATTTGAAGCCAAACGAAAAAATTTAGGGATTTTTTTCACATTTGTTTCTATTTTGTTTGTGGGAAGAGCAGGCCCGTAGCCAGGAATTTATGCGGGGGGGGGTGCGGATTTGCCAGAAGCACAACAACCCTTAAGACAAACTTTTAATTGACAACACGGACCTTCAACATGGCAAAGCGGACCTTCAACATCATAAAGCGGACCTTTGCCATTTGGGGGGGGGGGGGAAGGAGGAGAGGAAGGGAAAGTATGGGTTAACTGGGTATCATTGAAGCCAAACGAAAAAAAGTTAGGGATTTTTTTCACATTTGTTTCTATTTTGTTTGTGGGAAGAGCAGGCCCGTAGCCAGGAATTTATGCGGGGGGGGGGTGCGGATTGCCAGAGAAAGCGGACCTTTTGCGTACCAAAAAAAATTTCGGCTCGCTGCGCTCGCCCGTTGACCCAAAATTTTTCACCGTCGTCTCCAAATCTGAAGAGCGGGGGGGGGGGGGGTAAATATCGTCGCAACGTTGAAAAAAAACAGTATAGTAACAACGGCAATCGGCAATGCGTGGTGAACAGCTGCTTGTCATTCATAACAATGCCACAACAACCCTTAAGACAAACTTTTAATTGAATACAAGGACCTTAAACATGGCAAAGCGGACCTTCAAAATAATAAAGGGCGGACCTTTGTCATTTTGGGGGGGGCGCACCCCCGCACCCCACTGGGCTACGGCACTGGGAAGAGTATGGGTACTGGGGATTGATTTGAAGCCAAAAGAAAAAAAAAAAAAGTTATGGAATTTTTCACTATGAATAATTGCAACAAAATATCCCTTCATAGGGAGAAAACGACTGAAAAAACACTTAATTATGTCAAATGAAGAAAACGACCGATTTCAAACCTAATTATCTCACTTAAGCTACGATGAAGTGTTTCTATTTTCTTTGTGGGAAGACTGTGGATACTGGGGATTGATTTGAAGCCAAAAGAAAAAAGTTAAGAATTTTTTTCACTATGAATAATTGCAACAAATGCTCCCTTAATTATGTCACAGGAAGAAAACGACTGATTTCAAACCTAATTACTTGTGTTTCTATTTTCCTTGTGGGAAGAGTATGGGTACTGGGGATTGATTTGAAGCCGAAATAAAACAAATTATGATTTTTTTTTTCATTATGAATAATTGAACAAAAAAAACCTCCCTTAATTATGTCGTATGAAGAAAACGACCGATTTCAAACCTAATTATCTCACTTAAGCTACGATGAAGTGTTTCTATTTTCTTTTTGGGGAAGAGTGTGGGTGCTGAGGAATAATTTGAAGCCAAAAGAAAAAAGTTACTAGATCTGGAGACAGATCTGAGCACAGTGGAGGTAGTGACCTTTGACCCTAAATGACATTTGATCTCGAAAAAAATTAAACATATTTAGAATGTCATAAGGATCATTTCAGTGAAATTTAAGCTCAATCGGAGCATTTTGAAAATTTAACCTTTGACCTCTTAATGACCTTTGATCTCGAAAATATTTTCAGCATGTTTAGAATGTCATAAGGATCATTTCACTCAAATTTCAGCTCAATCGGAGCATTTTGAAAATTTGACCTCTTGGCCTCTTATGACCTTTGAGACCTCGAACATAGTTTCAACATGTTTTAGAATTCATCAGGATCATTTCAGTCAACTTTCCGCTTAATCGGAGCAATTTGAAAATTTGAAAAAAGAAAAAAATAATAATATTTTCAACATGTATTGAAGAATGTCACTAAGGATCATTTCAAGTAACAATCGGGCCATTTTTGAAATTTTGACCTTGTTGACCTCCTGAATGACACTCCATTTGGGAATTTAAAAAACATACATCTGTGGCAAGTAAGCATCAGTCTACTACCTTGCATACTGTATATATGATTTTTTAAAGATATTTTAAACTCAGGTCGGAAATGCCCCTTTAATGAATTTGAATCGGCCATGCTGAGCATACTTTGAAGAAGGGTCCCAAGCCGCTCCCATAATCCTTGGTCACGTTATTAACCCATGCAACATAATCTGTGAGAGGAGTTGCATGTTTAGCTAAAACAACTTTTTTTGGCTCCTGTGGCCTTTATGTTACCTTGAGACCCCCAAACAAGTCGGTCACATATGCGGTGGGTGTTGGTCATTGATGTTGTGTCCAAGCCCATGTCAACATTGGAATGAAATTATGTGGCAGAACGAGCAATTGAAGTTTGACCGGAAGTTGAACAGAAAGAACGAAACCTACAGAAACAAAGCACAGTCGAGTTTCTCGACTGTGCAAAAAATATTTTCACTATGAATAATTGGCAAACAAATTTAGACTAGGTGGATGGCTTCCTTGAAAGTTGTTAGACTTGTACTCTTTAACATCAGTTTTCCAGAGGAGATTATAATACTAGGGGCGTAGAACCAAATAACAACTGCCTAACAAATGAAATTCCGTATCCTCAAAGGATAAGAACATTGAGTAACAAAATACCCGTCCTCTTTCACAATACCAACCGTTTATGATATAGGTCGTTGACCCTCAGTTTTCTTCTTGAAAGCACGGTAAATTGAATACAAATGAAGTAAAGAATGAAGGTTACGCATTTTAATTCTGCACAAAGTTTTTAGTCAAAGCTTGCCCAGCAACATTCTGGCATTTTTTGTTTGTCTTTCCTTTTCGAATAAATGATAAAACATGGATCAAAGTTTAATTGAACACGCACTATAGAAGTTAAAGATTTATTTATTGCGAATGAGGATAGTATTTTGCGCTCACGCCATCATTAAAAAGACTTCGTCTAATCGGAGAGGTGGCAACACTTGCGTCTTTCAACCGCGAACAATATCACCAATGGTCCTGCACCTCCCAGATGAAAATGATCTGAAGTGTTTTTCTGTACCGCATCCCGAGCCGGTAATTGAATAATCTTTATCTGCTCCATGTTTGCTGAAGTCTATCGTATCTGTTGGGTCAATGAATATGGGGAAATTAAATTGGGGTGACATTTTCTTCATTTTCAAGAAAAATGTGCAGTTTTATTTGGGGCCCAGATAGTTATATGAGTTTAATCATTTATTATGAATTTTCAGCTTTGTTTTTGCTCTCCTCCCGTGATATGGATTACTAATCGACAGTGCAGAAGGGCATGGCCCATACATTATATCACTGGACCAGAAACTTTTCCTAATTGACTATAAGACGTAGACAAATAACCAACTGTAATTACCAATTTCGTAGTGCCCATAATAAGGGGAGGTAGGGGGGCAAGCCAAGTGTAAATTAAAAATAAATTATTAAAATCATATACTGTCTGTTCCCGCACCCAAAACGGGCACAGTTTCTTGAAATTAATCAAAATGTCCCCAGTTTCTTTTCCCCAATATCAAATGACTATAAATCTGTATAGACTTCAGCAAACCATGAGCTAAAGATAATTCAACAAAACCGTTCGGTATGCGGAGCCATTGTTATATAGACCAGTTAACATCCTACGTCACTTCTTTTTTGCTGCGATCCCATTCATGACGAATCGTTATGGCCCATGTATTAAAACTCTAGATACAATTGCCCAGGGTGTAAACAGTCAGCCGACCTATTCAAGATACAAGGCCCCTACATGTTTACAAACCATCGCTGCTAACTGGTCTATTGCCACGCAGTGAAAAGATCCTCCATGAAAAACCTCCATGATTCGGGTTGAGTAACAAAATACGCGTCCTCTTTCACAAAACTAACCAGTTTACATTGTAATATAGTCTTTGATCCTAGGTTTTCTTCTGAAGACGCGGTAAATTGAATAAAAATGTTTTTTAATTAAGTTAATTAAGTTAATAAGTTACGGATTTTACAAAGTTGTTAGGTCAAAGCTTACCCCACTGCACCTTGGTTGGCATGATTGTATCCCATTTTCAGGTCCTAAATCAGCCCTTATAAAATATAACCGACCTAATCATTGTGCAACATCTCGATTATTCAACCAATCTAGAATTAATAAGTTCTATAATCTATTAGTATCACAGGACTGGGATTTTGTTTGTTAAATATTATTCCCTGTGATCTCGCGTACAATGAGTTTATGCATTTCCCGCTTAAATCAGTGAGACACCAGTTCACGCTGGCATGCTTTATTTTCTTTTCACGTGAAAAACACTGGTGCAGCGCTGACCTCTCCTGTTGGGTAGAAAACGTTTGAAAACAAAACTCGGGTTTGGGGCTCGTAAATAATACGTTGTTTCATTGACAAATATTGCAGAAATGTTGCTAAAAAGTCTACTTCATACCTCAGGATGGGTATAATTATAATGATATTTTTGGGGTGAAAAACAAGGATGAAAAGTGAACAAATCGTGTTTAAATAATGCGTGGTCTTGACAATTTCAGGAGCCCCACATCATTTTAAAGTTGACCAAATCATAAAGTGACATCTTATCTGTAAAAAAGTCTGTGCACGTGAAGCTGTACTGTTTTTGAGAAAGCGAAGACCACGGTTGGTTTCATATATTGCCCAGTTTTTGGAACATGAATTCCCCTATCCTTTACATTGCGAAAACATCACTGATTTGAGCTACAGACCTGTGTGGGGGAATCAAACAAAGAGCAAGGACCGTGTCTTTTGTGTTTGTGAATCCCATGCCTCCTGACCTCGTACAACAATTTCTACTGTTATTCACTTGTGTCACTGTGACCTCAGACTGACTGTAAATCGTGTCGTTCGACAAATAAACCAGGAGAAAATTCCTCGTAACCCTTGGATTACGTCAGCTTTACTTAGCTCTTAATACATCGTAAGAGAAGCTCTACAAATATGTTGGGTAACCAACTGCCACCAATAAGGCAGCTTATTTAACATATCGTAACCGTCTGACAACTATTATGAGCTTCTTCCAAAAAAGTACTACTCAAATCAGCCTTACAAAGCTGTAAACCCACTTCGAAGGCTTACTTGGTCTAATTCTGAATAATTCTTCTGCTCGTAATAACATTAATGCTAACCTACCAATTCGGACCCTTGTCTATTGCTAATCGAAATTCCTATTTCGTCAACATTGGCCCAAACCTTTCGAATAAGATCGCCACCTTCAGCTGTTAGTGCTAATGAATATCTTAAGAATATACCTTCGACACCAAACTCTTTTTTTCTAACGCCTACCGATGCTATGAATAATGAATATGGTGTAGTCCCTTAAATCTGGCACTAGTGTTATGACGTCTCGTCGGCGTCAAAGGTCAGAACTCCTTTCAAACACAAATAAACGAGCCTTGTGCACAATTGATCTAAATTTCATACATATAAAGACTTTAATGATTTGTAATTGGTTCACGAATTTGGTATGTTCCAAAACAACATTACTACAGGGTGAGTCAAAAAGATTTACACTCGTTTGTTTGATTTTTCTAAATCGTGAAAAATCTTACAAAGATACCGACTATCACATATAAAACTACTCTTTCACCTTCTAGAGAAGTTTGAATTTTGATTTTTTTAACTTGGACATTGCGAAAGTGGATGGCTAGTTTAAAGATAGTTACCCATTTTTCACTCTGTCCTCGGACCACTGTTGTGGAAATTTTGGCCAAGAGACTTTGGGATGAGTCTACACAAACATCATGACATTTCGTTTTTTTTTGCTTTGATACCTTTTTGTAAACCTTCAACCCTGAAAAATGTCAACCTATTTCATTATTCTGAAATCATTAACCCCTTCTGGAATTTTACACCCATATTTTGAAGCATTACTTCAATAAATATTCGAAATTGTTCACATTTTCGCGAAAGTGATGCCAATATGTTGGCAATCCTGTGCAATACAGGCAGTTGCCCCACATTTTCACGACTTCATACAGATTATTGGGGGTGGGCTACTTTGGAGAATCAATATTTGAACATTACACACATTCAACGTCCATCTGTCTTTCCTTTGCATTTCAATCCTTCCTCCTCCCTTCCCTCTCTTTTCTCTACTCCTTTTCTGCTTGTCTTTTCCCACTTTCTGCTTTACCAGCTTTTACCGCTAGCTTAAGCTTATTTCCTTTGTATGGTGGGAGGGTACATGCTCCTTCCCCTGCTCCTTTTACGCACTTGTATTGACTATGTTAGAAATAATTATCAACAACAGTTTGTTTATGGATTAGGTAAACTAATATTTAATTTAGAACAAAATCAAAAGTTATTGAGCATTTAGATGATAACTCAATGGCTTTTGCTGCTGTGGACGTGAAGAATTGTACAACCGTGGTCAATATGGAGTTTTGGCGGCTTTCGTTAATTTACCATATCTGCAATATGCAAAGAGGTAAACTTTAGATTTTTTTACCAATGAAACGTGGATATAATGAGCTATTGTTTCCATGTATAACAAACAATTTCTAACTTTTACATTATTTTAAAATATTTTCTGAAATCGAGTGTAATCTTTTTGACTCACCCTGTATACACAATTAGTTAAGATACTTATGGTTTACTAGTGTTCTGTGTTGAAAGCGTTGCAGTTCACGATGATATGTCCTCACCGCGAGACTCAAAATGACAGCATGCAAGATCACGCTTATAAATCTCAGGTAATATTCCATTGGAATCTTCTCAGTCCTGAAGATAACTTTTGTCCAGCAGTGCAATGACAACAATGTTACATAAGTCCCTCGACGACACTAAAATTCCACAGTATATCAGTCCAAGATAATCACCACGATTTCTAACCTGTCCACAATTTGGAATCCTATTTGATTCCCAGCACTTTCGGCTTCAAAGACGACAGTAGAATAATTGCAGCACTCTGCTCACATGGAATTGAAAATATAATAAATCCTGGCACTGTGTGGAGCATGAATCTACCATTATTGTAGATAAAACTAGCTATAACCATACTGTATAGCTGATTGCAACTGCTGACCGCGAGACTTAACTCAAACTCAAATATTTACTGACTTCACAAAGTTCCCAGTCTAAAAATAATATTACCTACAGAATCATGCATAAACCTAACCTTGCCAAGCTGACCAATTGAAATTCACCATCCGAATTACATCACTTGACATATATACTCTATGGGGAGAATCCCTGTCTTACAATGTTTTGATTCAAAACATAAACAATTTGACTCAGGTTTTACTAAGTTTAGCATTCTTGGAAAATGTGAAAAAAATAAAAAATTCCCTTTTCTCCCCTTGTGGCAATCTTAACAGGTGCATTTTGCAACACTCAGGGACATCCCCCTTTCTCTCTTGGGTTCTATAGTAAACCAAGTACTTTTCCCGGAGAAATCTTTTCTCAATAAAATCTGAGAATAAATTTTTAAAAGTTTAATCAGAAAAAGGAGGCTATATAACATCCTCCCCCTTAAAAGACATTTGAATGAATTGCAAAAATTTTCCAAAATCTGGCTTTAATACCTTTAACCAGTTGTGGTTATTTTGACATACTGTTTACACAGTGCAAATTTACACTTTATAATGTTCTTGCATTGCAGCATTCAGTCTATATTACCATAAAATTGTAATTCAAATTTCCTGAACAAAATTTTAGGCACTCTGGACAGGCATCGCCAGACATTTTCTTTCCTTTGATATCTTATGTCCAGATTGTATGCTTTGTAGAGTTAAACTCTACCTGACAATTCTTGATTTCTGTTTTTCATCTTGTGGATGAAAGTCAACGGATTGTGATCCTTGTACCTAGAACTGGGTACACTGTTGTACTCAGTACACTTCAAATTTTGCAATTACAGTAGCAATGCAGACCATTCTTTCTCAATTGTTGAGTAGTTTTTCTGATGTTTGTCAAACGTCTTATAGTAATAACATACAGATGATTACCTCATTTTTCATCTGCTTGCATGAGAACTCCACCCAGCCTACATCACTGGCCTCAACGGCCCACTTGAATTGTTTCTGAAAGTTTGTGGCGCATCAAACTGGCGCTTCACAAAATAGATTTGATTTTTCTCCTCAACGCTTTTTTGGCATTGCTCTGGCCACATAAATTCGTCGTTTTTCGTCAGAAGTTTGTCAGCGGAAACTGCATTTCTGAAAAATTTGGACAGTAATTTTTCGTAATACCCTACCATACCTAAGAATCTATGAGTTTCTTTTGATTTGTGGTGTGGGGAATTCTCAATGCTTCAACTTTTGCTGTGATAGGCCTAATTTGCCCCTTGTCCTACACCATGCCCTAACTATGTGACATTTGCTGGCAAAATTCACTTATTCACCAGATTCACAGTTAAAACCTGCTTGAGATAATTTCTCAAACATTGATGGAGCTGTCTCAATGTGTCTCCCATGTTTCAGTGTACACAAGGAGATCATCCACATATAGGCTTCACAATTTTCTTAATGTCTTGCAACTAGCTCTGTTTCACTAATCTCTGAAATGTTGCGGCAGAATTGGTGAGACCAAATGCCATTCTTTTGTATTGGTATAGGCCATCGGGCGTACAAAAGGCTGAAGTTTCTTTGGCACTGTCTGTGAGGGAACTGGCCAATACCCCGTCACCAATCAATTTGCTAACAAATTTGGTATTTCCAACTCTATCTATGTCATCATCAATCTGGTGGGATCAGATATCAGTCTGTTTTGGAACAGAGGTGACTTTTTTCGAAATCTGTGACAAATCGAAATGAACCATTCAGGTTTGGGAACCAGAATACATGGGGAGCGCCATTCACTATTGCTTTGTTCTATTATTCCCTTGTCTAACATTATTTCCCCCATTGCTATATAGTGCCAATCTTGATTGGATTCACTCTATACGGATGCTGCTTTACAGGGTCTGAATACCACATCAAGTCCTTGGTTATGACATTTGTCCTCACTAGGTACTCAGGAAATATGTTTTCCCACTCATGAACTAACTCTTTCCATTCACCTTGTTGACTTTGCGGGAGATGACCTAGTTTTCTGTCTAAATTGGCAGTAATGGTCAGAATTTTGCAACTTGAAACCCTATATTCATTTTCTGTGTTTACAGTGCTGTCTTGTTCGGGCAATGACTCTGTGATGTCATCATAACGATTTATTTAAGTGTATCCACTACTGGAGCTTCTGCGCCCTCCGCAGAACATCCAATAGTGGAGCATCTGGGCTCGAGCGCAGAAAATCCGTCGGCGGAGTGTCTTGGCGCCTCGATCGCAGGAACACGTCCGTCACTATATAGTGAGGGAAAAAATCCTGCCCCGAGCGCAGAAAATCCATAGGCGGTATCCTGCGCTCGACGCAGAAACACTTCCGTCACTATATTTGAGGGAAAATCCTGCGCTCGAGCGGCACGAAAATCCATAGCCGGAGTATCTGCGCTCGATCGCAGGAAACCCTCTCCGTCACTATATAATGAGGGAAAAAATCCTGCCTCGAGCGCAGAAAATCCATAGGCGGAGTAGTCTGCGCTCGAGCGCAGGAAACACCTCCGCCTATTAGTGATGAAAAAATCCTGCGCTCGAGCGCAATAAAATCCATAGGCGGAGTTCTGCGCTCGAGCGCAGGAAACCCCCCCGTCACTATAGTGAGGGAAAAATCCGGCGCTCGAGCGCGAAAATCCATAGCCGGAGTATCTGCGCTCGAGCGCAATACACACCTCACGCACTATATACGTGAGGGAAAATCCACAGTGGAGTATCTGCGCTCGAGCAGTAAACTATATCGTATTAAGAGAGTACTCCGCTGGTGGATGTTTTCTGGCGCTCGCTCCGCTGGTGGATGTGCTGCGTCGCTCCGCTGGTGGATTTCTGCGCTCACTCCGCTGTGATCATGTTCTGCGTTCGCTCCGCTGGTGGATCTTTTGCGCGTGCTCCGCTGGTGGATCTTGTGCGCTCGCTCCGCTGGTGGATCACCTGCGCTCGCTCGAGCGCAGAAAATCCATATGCGGAGTATCTGCTCCTCGATCGCAGGAAACCCTCCGTCACTATCTAGTAAAGGGAAAAAATCCTGCTCTCAGAGCGCAGAAAATCCCTAGGCGGAGTGTCTCGCTCGAGCGCAGGAACCAACTCCGTCACTATATAAGTGGAATTTCCCTAAAAAAATCCTGCGATCGAGCGCAGAAAATCCGTCGGGAGAGTGTTTCTGCGCTCGAGCAGAAAATCCTGGCGAGTTGTTTGCTCTCGAACGCCAGGAAACACCTCCGTCACTATATATGAGGGAAATCCTGCGCTCGAGCTTCAGAAAATCACAGTGGAGTATCGGCGCTCGAGCACGTAAAACTATATCGTATTAGAGAGTACTCCGCTTGTGGATGTTCTGCTCTCAGCTCCGCTGGTGATGTTCGTTCGCGCGCTCCGCTGGTGGATTTTATGCGCTCGCTGCGCTGGTGGATCTTATGTGCTCTCTCCGCTGGTGGATCTTTTACGCTTGCTCCGCTGGTGGATTTTCTGCTCTCGCTCCCTGTGGATCAACTCCGCTCGTTCCGCTGGCGGAGCTTCTGCTCTCGCTCTACGGCGGGGCATCTTCTTGGTCAAATACAAAATACTTAAAAAAAGAAAAAAAAAAAAAAAAAGAAAAAAAAAAAAAAAAAAAAAACAAAAATAAAAAAAAAAAAAAAAAAAAACACAAAAAAAAAACACAAAACGACAAAATACTCCCACACCGCCCCAAAAGAAAAAACAAAAAAACCCAGACGCACCCCCCCACACCCCACCCAAATTCATTTCTCCTGTCGTTTTTTTCACTGCAAATAGTTTGGTTTAACATACATAATTTTATTTTCAAATGTAAAAAATAATAGAAATGATGTTGCATTTTGAAGAGCTGACCCACCGCTCGCTGGCGGATGTTTTTTAAATCAAGATTTTTTTTGTTAACTGAACAGCACTTGTGAAATTTGGGTAATGTTCCCGTGTGGGGCCTATAGGCCTATCCTGGAATGCCTAATGAGTGTGTCGTTTTGTGAAAAACTTTTTTTGCATTTGTTTATTAATCTTTTATTTCATCATATATCATCACACAACCATTTCTCTTTTTTGGTACATGTTTCCCGAAAAGGACTGTATTGGGTTGTTCTAGAGCCCGCTATACCGGCACATTCGCAGGGGTGCCATGCAGTGCAGAAAGCCATCCAGTAGGTAATCCACGCCGTGGCACGGTCGGCGAACTCAATGATGTTTTCAATGTAAATAGTTTTTGTTTTGATAAACAATTTTATATATAAGCAATATATATAATGAAATTTCAATTTATTTTAATGTAAAAAAATAATGAGAGGATATTATTGCAATTTTGAACAACTCCCTAACCCACCGCCCCCTGGCGGATGTTCTGCGTCTCGATCCGCTGGTGATGTTCTGCGCTCGCTCCACTTGCGGATGTTCTGCGCTTGCTCCCGCTGGTTTGATCTTCTGCGCTGAATCCGCTGGTGGATCTTCTGCTCTGGGCGCCGCTGGTGGACGTTCTGCGCTCGTTCCGCTGGCGGGCTTTCTACGCTCGATCGCAGAAAATTCCATCGGTGGACTATCGGCGGAAAACTTTATAATAATATTGTTGTGTCAAGCGCAGAAAAATCCACTGGCGGAAGGGTCGCGCTCCGCTGGTGGACCTCCTGCGCTCGCTCCGCTGGTGGATCAATGCGGCTCGTTTCCTCTGGCCGGAGCTTCTGCGCTCGCTCTAATTGCTAATGTTGTTTTGAATGTAAATGTTTTTGTTTTAATAAACAATTTGTTTTTCTTCAATGCAAAAAATACTGAAGGATGTTGTGCCCTTTAGAACAACTCATAATAAACCACCGCTCCTTTGTAAAACTTAATCACGATGTTTTTAGTAGACCCTACAAACAGCAGCTTTTCCAGATATTTTTCCATAATACTATGTGTTTTTTAAAAACAATATTAAATCTATACAGTTTTTGTGTTAAACAATAACATGCAGGAGCAACATAATGGTGATCATGAGCTGAGTGAGTTTTTTTGTTTTGTGTTTTGGTTTGTTTCCTTTTTTTTGTTTCCATTCTTCTCTCTTTTTTCCGTGTATTGTTTGGTGTTCTTCTTTCGGGCAAGGAGGGGGGGAGGGAAGAAGGTTTTTCTACGTTTGGTATCTCCCAAAATTTGCATGTTAGTATATACTCAACAACTATTGATATTAAGGTATTTTAGCAACAAGTTTCAAATTAACAAGGATTTTTTCGGCCAACCATAGGCGTCATATGGTGTGCTTGTGTATCCTAAATTTCATTCAGTTTGTGGTTTTAGTGTGACGGAAAATTTTGGTGTTTGGCGAGCCTCCATTTCGTTCATTTTGTTAGAATATATACAACCTCTTTTATTTGTTTCAATATTTTAAAAAAAAAACCCCCAAAAACGAAAAAAATAAACAAATTAAAATTTAGCTAGGTTCCAGATTAAAAGAGTAAATATTCCTCAATCGATATTATAAAACAGGAATTTTATATTTCCCACTATCTTCATAATTTACTACCTTCCGATAAAAACACGCACATATATCAATTTCAATTCTTTTTCATCGCACCCCCTTGTTCATTTTCCCACACTGCGCTCAACCACCACACTCCGAAAAGTGCTCGCTTACAAGCTCTGTGGTAGTAAAGACCGTGCCGACGTTTGGTGCCTTCTGATTGGTTGAATATCAGGAGTAGTCATTGAAACGCAGACGGGGAATTCCCGATACGGGCCAAATTAAAAGGTTTGCATCTTTACCGTAAACCGATTAGAGTGCATCAATGCTTTTTCACAGATAGTATAGTAACTACCCCAGTTTTTTTCCATTATTTATCAAACTAAAGTTCAATGTTGTAAGTGTATGAAATCGGGCCTATAATTCACTTAAATATTGTTTATTGAGTGCTATTAATAAATACCTTTTACATGACACGATATAATATCGCATAGACACAAAAAAAAACCAAAAAAAACAGGAGAGTGAAGAAGAGGTCCAGGAATGAATATGGACATGACGAATTGTATTTTAATCATCTTGTGTTATTTTATTCTTTTCGGTGAATTGCAAAGCACCATGCCCCGTATAGAGTTCGAGCAGCATATAGCTCTCATTCACTGCAATCACCAGCAGATCGAGCGCAGATGATCCTCCAGAGGAGCGGTGGTTTATGAGTTGTTCTAAAGGCACTCCTCTCATTAATTTTTACATTAAAATAACATTGTTTATTAAAATTAACCTTAAAAATGATGAAGTTCTATGAAACTGTGTGTGATATGCCTACCAGGAATCATCATGGGGGGGGGGGGGGGGTTTCTTTAATCTGTGTAAATTTCGTAACAAACATGAAAAAAAACGACCGATCTGCTTAATAAATAGAGTCAGTTCGGTTATCCCTTAAACTTGTAAAAAAAACCGGAAACTTTATTCATAGTATGCATATATGAAACGATCTATTTTTAATCAAAAACCAAAAAGAATAAATAATCGGTAAATAACGTAAAGGAACATAAAAATCAAGATCCGCACCGGCGGAGCCGAGCGCAGAAGACCGCCAGTGAATTTTCCTGCGCTAGAACGCATACTATATATTAGCTCTTATACCATATAGTTTTCCGTGCTTGTCGCAGATAGTCCACCGATGGATTCTCTGCGCTTGAGCGCAGAAGCTCCGCCAAGAGAGCGAGCGCAGACGCTCCACCGCGGAGTCGAGCGCAGACGATCCACCAGGTAGCAAGCGCAAAGCCTTCCACCCGTAATTTGTATTAAAACCAAAGTATTTACAATTGGAAACAAAATTGATTAAAGGTATTTTGATATTTTGACCCCAGGGGCAAAGAATGCCCTGCCAATAGAGCGAGCGCAGAATCTCCGCCAGCGGAACGAGGCAGTTGATCCACCACCGGAGCGAGCGCAGCCTCCGCTAGCGGAGCGAGCGCAGAGATCCGCCAGAGGAGCGAGCGCAGAACATCTACCAGCGGAGCGAGCGCACAAGATCCACCAGCGGAGCAAACGCAAGGCTGCGCCAGTGGATTTTTAAAAGCACGTGAACCGCAGTACTATAATTAATTGTTATTTATTCATATAGTTTTCGTGCTTGAGCGCAGATATTCCACCGATGGATTTTCTGCGCTCCAGCGCAGAAGCTCCGCCCGTTTAGTTTTTTATTAGAACCAAACTATTTGCCTTAAAAAAATTTTGAATTAAGTATTTTTGGATAATTTGACCAAGCAGATGCCCACTAGCCAAACGAGTGCAGTTGATCACCAGCGGAACAAGCGCAGAACATCCGCAAGCGGAGCGAGCGCAGTTCATCCACAAGCGGAGCGAGCGCATAACATCCGCCAGCGGAGCGTGTTTTAGGAGTTTATTCAAAATTCAACACCCCCGTTATTTTTTACATGAAATAAAATGATTTAATTTAAACGCAAACTATTTCAATGAAAACACTTTATAAAGTTTTTGATATTTTGGACCAAGCAATGCCCCACCAGTAGAGTGAGCGCAGAAGCTCCGCCAATTGAGCGAGCGCAGACGATCCACCAGCGGAGCGAGCGCAGAACTATCACCATCGGATCGAGCGCAAACATCCACCATGCGGAGCAAAGCGCATAACATCCACCAGCGGAGCGAGCGCAGGAGATGCCACGCATACTAAACTAATATAATAAATAATAACGGAGCATTTTATATGGCTCTCTCCAAAGCACATCATCGCCTGACATATTATTACGGGCCGCCCTTCAGAATCGGCACGATCATTTCGCTTCATGTATGTGGCTGCTCGAAAAAAGAAACATGCCTTACAGCGCACAAAGCCTACAGCCGTTAGATCGGACTATTCCCCATGGCAGCTACCCAGATTTCGCATGGGTGGACGAGGCAATTGAAGACTAAGTGTCTTTGCCCCGGGACACAAACACGTTGACCATAGTGGGGCTCGAAACTCACGATTTCACGGTCTATTGATCACGATTCCTGCATTTTTCCGGCGAGACACACCGCTCTGAACTAGATATTGTTATTGTACGATAGTTTTCCGTGCCCGACGCAGATACTCCGTTATACTCCGCCGACGGATTTCTGCGCTCGAGCTCAGGATGTTCCCTCCTAATAAGTGACGGGAGGTGTTTCCCCCTGCGCGTCGCGCAGATCTCCGCCGACGGATTTTCTGCTCCTCGAGCGCAGAATATTTCCCTCGCTATAGGTTTACGGTATTTGGTTCCTGCGCTCGAGCGCAGACGCTCCGCCGACGGATTTCCTGCGCTCGAGCGGCAGGATTTTCCCTCACTATATCGTGATAAGGTGTTTCCTGCGCTCGGGCGCAGATGCTCCGACTGACGGATTCTCTGCGCTTGAGCGCAGAATATTTCCTCCCTCGCTATATAGTGTCGGATTTGTTTCCTGCGCTTGGGCGCAGACCTTCCGCCGACGGATTTTTCTGCGCTCCGAGCGCAGAACTACGCTCCACTATCGCTTGTTCTGCGGAGGGGCGCAGAACTCAGTAGTGGAATCACAACACAACCTGGAACTACCATGCAGTCTTAATAGTACATCACCTCTTTCTATACTCTTTGAAGCATATTATGTGACATAACTGTCCCGACTTTTACGTCTACCTGGGTGTTTTGATCACATAGTTAAGGGCTCCCACTTTGTTCTCAATCTATTGGGTCCAGAATACTTGGCTTGCAAAGGGATGCCCTTGTATTGGAAAAGCGCCAAAACTCTGTCACCTGGTTTGAATTCTTTTTGTTCCTGGCTTCTTTGTCATACCATGTTTTTCATTTTTGCCGGGCTCTGTTTGAGATTTTGTTTGGGCAATTTTCTGTGGCTTCTTTGGCGCCTGTGTCCTGATTGAGACACTGTCTAGCAATTTCAATCAGGATTTTCACACAAGCACTTTTCTTTCAGTAGTTTCATGGTCCCCGCTACCTTTGACATGACCAAACACACACCCAAATGGACGAATTCCTAATGACTCTTGTACAGCCTCCCTTGTAGCAACATCACAGGAGATGAACTCCCTCATCCCAATCCCTCTCAAATTCAACATAAGTTTTGATCATTGTTTTCAATGTTTGGTGGTACCTTTTTTAGGGCCCCTGGGATTCTGCAGTGGTATGCTGAGAACTGTACGGGGAAATTCCCACTGGTCCATCAATTGTTCGAACAAACCTGACTGATTTTGATCCTTGATCAGACTTAATTGATTTTGGAAGGCCTACTGGGTGAAAAACGATTATGGTTAGAAGCTTTCACAATATTTTGTGCCCTATATTTCTCAGGTATAGCCTCTCAGGGATCTTGTGGACACACATGATGGTCATAAATACTGATTTCCTGTCTTTGTCTTTGGAAGTTGTCCTACTCAATCTATTAAGACCCTACTAATGGCTCATCCAATTCTGGTAATTTGTTTTGCAAGGCGAGCAGTAGAATTTTCTGACTGGGGCTTGCCCCACCATTTGACCTGTTGCCAAGTCTTACATGCTCATAAGAGCACATCTTTTTCTTGGTGTATGCCACCAACATGACTCCTAATTCTGTTTGGTGTTTTCTTACCCCTAGTGTCCTGCCATGGGAGTATCATGGGCTATGCCTATCACGTCCCTATGGTATCACCTTTGGCACTACAAGTTGATGCACAACCCTTCCCTTCTTTCCTCCTACAAGGTGCCATCGGGTGGCCGCCATTTTCTCATGAGGACCCATTTTTGCGTGTAGAAACATCAGGAATTTGCTAGCTTCTGTTTGCGTCCATGCCCTCTCACCTATCTCCTAAGTCTGGTCCAGTCTGTTGCTCATTTACCAGTTTGTCATGGGCTTAAAGGGTCTCCTTTACATCCCTAACTCTATCATGCTCAGCAGCGGGATTTTCATTGTTTACCAGCTTGTCACTTTTCTTTGTGCTCAGAGGCTGGATTTTCAATACTTGGGAATTTAGTCTCCCCTGAATGAGTGGAAGATGACCTCCAACTTCCTCTACTTGAGAGAGAAAAGTACCTCTAGTTTTGACCAGTCATCCTCGACGCTATTCCTATCTGTTATTGAGTAATTTGATCTCATCCCTGCTCACTAGATTGTCTTGTGAGAAAAGCTTACATGGTCATTGACCTAGTTACTACTGCACATGCGGGGAAATTTCTATTTCCTCATTAAATGTATCCACTGTACAGGCACCTGGGGATCTGGGAGTACTTTCCCCCTGACAAATATTTCCTACACATGGATCTACCCCTTTTTACGGGCGTTTCCTTGCTCTACCCATTGTGACAGTTCCAGAAACAATCTGATTTTCAAATTCATTGTTGGTGTAGAGTGGACACTAATCAAGCCAATAACCTATCCCGCTGAATCAATGCACAGTTCCTGTGGAACTCCATATCCAATGGAAGTGCATCTTCCAATATCCGAGACTGTGCGCAGCACGTGGCCCGCATAGTATTCTAATGGGTTTTTGGATCTAAACTATCACCTGACAGTGACACAACTCCCTCCAAAACAAAAGGCTTAAAAAGTCATCCCTTACTTTTCTGTGTCAATTCCCTATTGTGGAATTTCTTGTTTTTGAACAGAGAATGAACTTTGACCTCAAAGTCAAACTGCACAACCTATTGGTTTTAACTCACTTTTGGCTCCCTCCTTTTTGTGGTGGATGCCATGTATCTCCCCAACACCCGTGGACCTTGTATGTCCTTAGCTTCTTACAGATGATTGCAATGTGAACTGTGATTGGGTCCCATCCCATGTTTTTCATTAGCACCATACTTCTTTACTCCCTTTTCATGGGAACCTGACTGGAATTTTCCCCTCCTGAGTTGCTACCATGAGATCTTGGTTTGAACCCGACTTTTGTTTGTACTTGTTTTACCTAGTAATTCTTGGCTAGGCCTTACTATAATTCCGTAACTATTGTGATGTCATAGCATAGTCGTTGTCGGACTTTACGGCTGCTTCACGCAAAACTTCATTTTGTTTCATCCATGCATGTGTTTTGATATCTGGATGTTAGACACCGTTTGAACTCTTCAACTACATCAACTCCCTAAGTTGACCAAAAATTTGGCCCGACTTCTTTTGAAGATAAGCCAGGATCAAAATTTGTTCCGTTACACTGGCACTTCACATGGGTCTGGTCATAATACCTTTTTCTAACAAATCTGAAATTTTTTGTCTTATTGCCCTGTCCCAATCATATGCTTTGAGCACTGCCCTGCTTAACCAGTTCATATCACTACATCTGTCTAATTACATGGCCAAATATATTTCTCGGGCTTTACCAAATGACCAATGAACACTGACTGTACCAACAAGGTCCAAGATTCCTTAGGGTCCATTTCAAACTATTGTCAATTTTCTCAAGTGTAAGAATATTTGTCTACTTCTTGTTCCGGAAATTTAGGAACCAAAGCGGAATATTTTTCGCCGCATCAACCCAGAGGGCTTGGAAGAGTTTGATGAGCTAGCCTGTTGTTTCAATTTTTCTAACTCTAATTGAACCTTCTTCTCTTTTTGTTTCATTGATTTAAATAAAAAAAATTTTCCTTTTCCAATTCCTTTTCCTTTGCATTTGCAATTCAATCTCTTTGTGTCTTGTTTCATTTGCATTTTATTCCAATTCTTTTCCTTTTGTTCATTTGCTCTCTTCTTTCGCTCTATTCACTTTCTCCCTTTTCTTCTCTAATTTCCTTTTGTATTTCAAGTTCTTCTAAGAAATTTTAACGCATCACTTGTGCCCTGTTTCAGAAACCTTCCCCCCCTTTTTTTTTCCCCCTATTCTAGCCCATATATGAACCATCCCAAACATCTTCCGGACAACTTTTCAATCAATTATTTTTGATGACTTGCTTTCTCCTAGCATGTTTTGCCTCAAGGTCCTAAATGCTGCATTTAATCAACTCAGGCTTTCTCATGCTCATCAAACTTTCTCCCAAGTTACTTGCCCTATGAACCTTCTGGATCAAACTCCATGTGATTGTACTCTACTCATACTAACACAATATACTCAACTGAACCAAACTACAATTGTAGACATATATCCACACAAATTTGTATGGCAAAAGGTGGCACAATGTTTACAATATTATCCACACGTGTGTGTTAGTGTGTAATTCTGACAATAAGGCTCAAATTTATCTCATCAATGCCCAGGACGAGCCCCCAATTCTGTTATAGACTTCTCGTAGGCGTCAAAGGTCAAATACCTTTCAACAAATAAACGAGCCTTGTGCAACAAGTGTCTAATTTTAATACATAATAACAGACTTTAATGATTTAAATTGGTTCAAGACTTTGGTATGTCCAAAACACATTACATATACACAATTTGTTTTCAGATTACTTATTGGGTTTACAGTGTCCTGTGTTACAGCGTTTGCAGTTCAACGATGATTGTCCTCACAGCGAAGACTCAAAATTACAGCATGCAAGTCCCACGCTTATAAATCTCAGGTAATATCCCTTGGATCTTCTCAGAACCGAAGAAACTTTTGTCCGGCCGTTCATGGCGATAGGTACCTAGTCCCCACCTCTCAGACACTAAAATTCACAGTATAGCCACCACGATATCACCAACGATTTCTATCTCTCCCAATTTTTGATCCTATTCTTTTCTTTGTTCCCAGCACTTTCGGCTTCAAAACGACAGTAGAATAATTCAGCACTCTGCTCACATGGAATTGAAAATATAATATCCGTGGCACTGTGTGGATCATGAATCTACCATTATTGTAGATACAACTATCTCTCACTATACTATATAGCTGAATTGCCAACTGCTGACGGCGAGACTTACTCAATCCAAATATATCTGACTTCACAAGTTCCCAGTCTAAAATACATATTACCTCGAATCTCTAAACATAAACCATCAGCTGACCAATTGAAAATTCACCACTCCGAATTACATCACCTGACATATATAGACCTAATGGGGAAATTCCTGATCTTACAATATTTTGATCTCAAACAAACCATTTGACTCTTACAATTTAAGCATTCTGGGGATTTCCTTTTCCTCCCCCTTGTGCAATCTTAACATGTGCATTTGCAAAACCAAACTCGAATGATATTCCCCTTTCTTCTCTCTTTTATATCACAAAGTCCTTTTCCCGTGAGAAAGCTTTTCTCAAATAAATTGGAGAAAATCATATTTTTTAAAAGTTTAAATCAGAAAAATGGAGGCTATATAAACACTAGTAGTGGATTTGATGATTTCAACTGATGTAATCAAATCTGTTTTGTCCTTTTTTTCTATCCACTCGCTCTATTTAATTTATCATACTTCTGATTTGTCCCTCATCCAATCAAAGATGCCAGTTTTCCGAATGTTAAAAATGTCGATCCTCTTGACACTACAATTTCAAGACCTGTTTGACCGTCCTAACCTTTTTTCTCTAAATTTTGGAACGCATTATCACAAAAGAGTTTTCAAATTTATTTCCACCATAATTATGTTGCCTAATTCCACAATTGGATTCAGCCCAAAATCATTCATCATTGATGCCATCCTTAGTCTATAATAAAATTGTGACGGATATTGACAATACGAAACAGATACACTGGTTTGTATCTTTCTGGACCGTCGAACGGCGTTCGATCACCATTAATCACGATATTCTTTTATGAAAACTAACATGCTCGTGTATGGGTGTTCGAGGATGCCTCGATGGTTCCGGAACTATCTTAATAACAATCCCAATTTCTTTCTTTCCTATAATACAACGGACATGCCGTCATTTAAATATGGCACTTGCCCGTACTCAAGGCTCATTGGTGGTCCTATTATTTTATTTTATACTTAATGATATTGTGTACTCATCCAACGCCTTATCTCTTATTATTATGCCGACGATACCCATCTTCTTTTAATCACACAATATCTTACTCAACTTATTCACTACATATACTGAGGCTCACAACAAATCTTCCTGGTAAAGGCAATAAGTTATCCCTTAACATTAGGAAACAACTTATATGATCTTCAGAAACATACACAAACACTCGCTTATCATACTGTAACGCCACTGTAAATGAGATAATAATCAATTTTAAAAGTTAATCATATAAAGTTTCCTTGGGTATTATTCGTGATGAATCTTTACCCTGGTGTCAGCATAATTACCCTATTAACTAATCTTATTTCTAAATACCAAACGGCTATTTTTTGTATAGATTAAACAGACTCTTTCCACTAACAACGTTGTTTTCACTTTATATGAGTCTTGTTTTACCACACATTATATTGTAATTTAATTTGGGCAGATGGAAACAATTGTAATTTAAATTCAAATCATGTTAAACAAAAGAAGATTATCCATGTGCACAAATTCTCACTTTTATGCTCGTTCTTTGCCTTTGTTTGCGAAATTAAATCACCTTACTGTATATGATATTCAAACTACACAAAGCTATCTTTATGTATAAATGTAATACGATATGCTTCCTGTAAACTTCTCAACTTATTTTCGTAAGTCTCACGTTATACATTCCTATGGAACAAGGTCTTCTTATTTATATAGGCATTAATTTAGTAATAACTCTGCTAGGCATACAGTCAGAGAAGGGTCCCTTAGAATGGAATTCATCGATATCAATATTCGAAAATGGCCATTGTTAAGAGGGGGTTTTTTTTAATTCCAAATATAAATCATCTCTTATATCCCAGTATAAATAAGGATTTCGTGTATTTTCTCCATCGTCAAGAGTTCCATACGTGCTTCCCCCTATGGGTTCAACGAGTTGTAAAGTTTATTTTTGCCTTGGGCTATATGCTAGCTGGATCATAGATGATTCTATGGTATATTTGTTTCCCCGTTTTTTGAAGGGGTGAATTTTTGGTGCTCTTTCGATGTTTATGTACCTAATCATTGTGACCCCTTAGAGTTATTATATATTCTACTTTAATGATTGTATAATACATTTTTATTGTTGGGGATTTTATCTGGATATAAGCAAGTGTATTAATGCAAATACAATTTAAGAAACTCTCAAAATCACAGTACCTTAAAAACAAACTAATTAACGATGATACTAGTAGACATTACAGAACCACTAAAAAGTAAATTGACTTGGCCTTGTATCTAAACCTGATAAAGTTCATAGTTCAGGTGTTCATCGCATAGGGCTTTCTGATCATTCAATGATCTTGTTGTTCGGAAACTAAAGTAAGGTACCACCCAAATTCATTAAAACTCGTTCCTTTAAGAAATTAAATGTTTTTTTTTTTTTTTAAATTTAAAAGCAATCAAAAATTAAACTGGGATAGTATTTAAATAAGTCAACTGTTGATGATGCATATAACACTTTTCGAGTATGTTTGAAAGTGCTTGTGATTTACACTTGTCCAATTTAACGAGAGCGAATAAAGGGTCATTTCCTGAATGGATCAATGGGGATTATTATATTAAACTCATAAAGTAGGGATATTACTTTTCAAAGAGCTCATAAACATTCAATAATGAGGAGGATTGGAAGATGGCTAGACAATTAAAAAAAGTCAATTAATAAATAATCACTCAAGAAGAATTATTGTACGAAAGCAATTAATTATAATGTAAATAACTCTTAAGAAACTTATGGGACTACAGTTAAAAAGTCAATTCCAAACAATGTATAATCTATTTCCTCTGTTCAAACTCAAAAACTGGGTCATGTAATGATAAAGGACCACTGCTGATCAATTGCAATCATTTTTCACATCAATTGGTAACACCTTGGAAAGCAAATTTAAACTCTGATGATAGTTATGTTGCCAAGGACTGTGGTACTAAGTGATCTTATAATATTTGTCCTGATTTAGGAGTAATAATTTATTTAAATTTGATTGTACTAACACAGACTTTATATTTGACCAGATATGTAACTTCTCCAATAATAAGAGCAGTGGTATTGATAACTTACAGTATCAGATTGTTAAAGTAAGGCTGCTTCAGTCATTTGTCACCCCCTTGCATATATTGGAACCTTTCCTTGTTCACTTACCTTCCCATCACAATGGAAAGTGGCTAAGGTAACAGATTATCCCTTACGCTTACTAACTCCATTATTTGGAAAATATCCACGTGGATGGAACTGAAGATTGGATTTAGAGTAGCTGCCCCCTACCCTGACTTAGAATTTTTGGTACTTAGTCGTTTTTTTTTGAACTAGCATTCGTCAGCGAGGACCCGCTCCTCTAAAGTCCCCGGGCACTCCAGGTGAAGACAAGGAAGCGGTTACGCTTGGACTTAGTTTTTTCTGACTCTGGACTTAGATTTTTTTCCACCAAGGTTCGCTTAGGTCGCTTAGTCGATCTAGAGTGATTTTCAGCGGACCAATGAAAGTGGTCCGCTACTGGAAATATCTCGCTGCCGTGGCCCGGCTACGTGACTTTTCACCAAGAGTTGGGTTAATAATATAGAACGATTTACCCTGACCAAGGCAGCGGACCGCTCAGGACTCGTCATTTTTGAAAAAGGTTACCTGCCGTGCCGGCAGGTGACTTTCACTGCCGTTAGCCCGGATAGGTGACTTGTCACTAAAAGATCTGGGCGACTTTCCGATGACCAAGGAAGCGGTCCGCTTGGACTTAGTCATTTTTGAAAAGTCACCTGCCGTGGCCCGGCAAGGTGACTTTACACCGAAAGACACAAAAGATTTCTAGGGCGACTTCCGCTGACCAAGGAAGCGGCCGCTCGGGACGTAGTTTCATTTTGAAAAGTCTACCTGACGTGGCCCCGGCAAGGTGACTTTCACTGCAGTAGCCCGCTAGGTGACTTTCACTGAAAGATCACTGAACGATCTAGGGCGACTTTCCGCTCACCAAGGGAGCGGTCCGCTTGGACTTTGTTCATTTTTGAAAAGTCTACCTGACGTGGCCCGGATAGGTTGACTTTTCACTGCAGTAGCCCGGCTAGGTGACTTTTCATGAAAGATCAATAAAATATCTAAGGGCGACTTTCCGCTGACCAAGGAAGATGTCCGCTCTGGACTTAGTTCATTTTGAAAAGTCTACCTGCCAGGGCCCGAGGGCTAGTGGACTTTTCACTGCCGTAGCACGGGTAGGTGACTTGTCACTGAAAGATCACGAAAAAATCTAGGGCGACTTTCCCTCACCAGGAAGAGGGTCCGCTCTGGACTTTGTTCATTTGAAAAGTCTACCTGCCGTGGCCCGCTAGGTGACTTTCCCTGCCGAGCCCGGTAGGGTGAACTTTCACTGAAAGATCACTGAAAAATCTAGGGCGACTTCCGCTCACCAAGGAAAGCGGTCCGATTGGACTAGTTTTTTTCTGAAACTCTGGACTTAGTTTTTTTTATGCGGACTTAGTCATTTTTGAAATGTCCGAGATGCACTACCCTTCCGTTAGTATACGTTTTGGTCGGAACCATACTCTTCCTTGAGCAATTTCATAGCGATGGCCCAGTAATTAACCTGAACTTACTGTTGCGGAGTTGGCTGTCAGAAACTAGGCATGATAAGCCACTCTTTAAACTCTGATATGAAACCTAAAACACCCAATTACTAAATAGGTTTTGCGGAACACGGTAGGTACAGGGCAACAATTATTATAAATCTACCGGGTCATTTCTTGGGGAAAATGAATTGGCTAAGATACCGCACATGTTCGCCTCTCTATACAATATGGACTTGGTCCCAAACTCCCAACCCTGACCTCTAACGGTCACAACCACTCTGACCTTGACCCGGGCAAGTGAACCCCGACCTGACCCAGCTAACTGACACCTCACTGACGGTAACTAAGGGGGCGACCGCACGCCTGTTAAGGCGCGTGCTGTTTACCGTAATGTTTGCCCTAACCACTAACATTTGGCCCGGTCGCAACGACCTGACCTTGACCCGGCCTAAATGACCCTCCCACTTGACTGGTAACTAAGGGGGGCGCCGACCCGCGTTAAGGCGCGTTGCTGTTTTACCGTAATGTTGGGCTATTGCCATGAATACTGTCCTACACCACTAACTTCCGCGTCGCAACCATGACCTGGACGGCTAAATGACACCCTCATTGACCCGAACTAAGGGGCGACCGCAGCCTTTAAGGCGAGTGAGTTTTACCGTTAAGTGTTGGGCCTATTGCATGAATTCTTTGCACCCCAACTTTACCCGGTCGCAACCCCTGACCTTGACCGGCTAACTGACCCCTACTGGACCGTAACAAGGGCGGCCGCACGCCTGGTAAGGCGAGTTGCCATGCAGTAGTTTAGTTACGTAATGTTCGGCTACAGGTCTATTTAATTAAAACCCTTTGCTAACTTAGATGGATTGGTGGTTTTTATTTGTTCTGACATGTAATGTATTGGAATTTGTGGGCAAGGAATGGTGTTCTTTTTTGAATTAAGTGTCAACACTGTTTATCACAGGACATTTCTATAAGATTTGAGTTGGGGTCTGTTCGCGGTAGTACTTTCGGCTGCACTTTGGGCGGTAGCAGTAGCTCCAGGCTGCAACAAGTCTTGATGGTAGCAGTAGTTTGTATTGGAACTGTTGGTTTAAACAACGCACCACGGCGCAGGGGGGGGAACCTATATTATCCTGGAGACGATAGGGCCCAGCCCATTCAGTTCCTTGCGGGGTACAGGATCCAAATACAGGTCGGATGAAGGCCTTCCCATGGTGGTTTTGTGGCCGGTTCCAACCAGTCCATGTAGGTGCCCTTCTGGGGTAGCAGCAGTGAAGCGATTGCGGGGGGACTGGAGAGGTAAGCAGTAGCTAGCTGGGAGATTGAAGTTACAAGTCTGTGTTAGTTGACTTGTAAGACAGCCGGCCCCCACGTCTCGAAGGGTTAGGGCAGATCCCAGGACTAGCTTAAAGTAAAAGTGTCCGGTCAAGCCAAAAAAACAGATGGTGACTCTCTTAACTCGGCACAAAATCTTGTGTAACATTTTTAAGGCGACTTTCAATGTAAAAGTCATTAGTTCAGTGGTGCTGCAATAATCGCTCGGCACAACACTGGATGCGTCGGCCTATAGTTCAATGTTTAGAAACTACAGCGGTGCAATGGTGTTTTCGGCACAACGCTGAGGGCACGTTCAATGTAATTTGCCCCCCTCGAGGTAAGTAGTCAGCGGACCCAAAGTCGCAAGGCAGGGTTTGCCCTATATTCGGCCCAACCTCCCTTAGCGCTACCTCTTTCGTCAAAAGGCTTTGCGCAACATGCACGAGGTTTTGGACCGCGAGGTGGTTCGCTCAATTCAAAAACTGCAAAATATCTGATCAAAGAAGGGGGGAAGCCGATGTGGTATACAAAAAAGCACTCCACACGACAGAGATGCACCCCTCACGTTCCCCCATGACCACCCGAACTTAGTCCGCTTCGCCTGCCTGAAGCAGTAGTTCTTCCGAGTGGTGGCAATCTCCGACAGGGTGCCGGATGCCTTTCTATATCAAACCAGCTCAGGCCCCCCCGGCCCATTGGTGAGGCATGTGCCCTTACTACCGGTCGATCAGGTGGGGGAAGTGGCCGCCGGCCGAAACCTGCGATGAGCTCCTCGGCCAGTTTGCGGATTAAAACCTCGAATGACGGCACACCATTTTATCAGCAGCCGGGTTTTTCGTTGAACCGCCTGCATTTTGGGTTGGACACGATGTTTGTTGGTAATTCAAATCTTAAGTTATCATATTGTTTATCCTCGGTGAATCGACCCAAAGAAGTAAAGAAACCTGATTCCACCCAGTGCTGACTCTTCTCCAGCATGAGTTGTAGGCACCGTAACGGATTAAGCCCCTCTTTGTAAAACCCCCCCCCCCCCACCGACGCTCCTGTACTTGTTGTTCGAATTACCCGGGGCGGAGCGGCGATACACCGTGGCCTCTTTCTTAGGAGACTTTGGTGTGCAGCAGCGAAAGACCCCGACCGGCACCTTGACGCAAGGCGATCCCCCCCCCCCCCCCCCCCCCACCCCCCCCCCCCCCCACCCCCCCCCCCCCCCCCCCCGCGACGATAAGCCCGGGCAATCGCCGGTTACTCGGACACCCCCCGGGGTACGTCGTTATGCAAGGTTTGAAAAATAGTGGCACCCACCTTGATCGCTCACACTTCTACCCACAGACCGCCTGAACGTGTGCTGCAGCCAATTTGCCCGAACATAAAAGTACCCCCCCCCCCCCACGCCGGTCTTATCCAGATTCTTGATGACATCGGCCCCTACAGGCCCCCCCCCCGTTTTTGCGGCTTCTTTTGAGAAGTCAGTCGGCAGTCCACGTGAATTCTCTTTCACGGCCCCCGTAAGATAGGTATCGCGCTCCACCAGTTCCTGGGCTAATAAGATTGGATCCGTAAAACCTTGTAGCATTAAATTTGATGGGTGGAACTTGTTGTGGTGACTCGATGTAACGTCGAGCGCGATATTCCACGAACTTTCCGCCGGTGTTTGAAGGTGCACTACGCAGAGTTAGAAGGTACGGTAAGTTGCACCATGTATACAGTGTCACATGAAGCCCCACCACCCCACCCCCCCCCCTCCTAATGCGTACATTGACGGCCTGGGGGTAGGCCCCTTGCGTCGGCAATCGAGATGGCTCGTCAGCAACACCGTTAATGCCCCACAACCTTGTACGGCACACATGCCCTTCCACCTCAGCAGAGATATGTTGCGGATTGCCGTGATACTTATCCTGGCAATTCAGTGAACAGTGTCCAGGCGGAATGGAATCTATCCAGCGGAATGCTATTCGATGTAATGAATTATGCTCTTTCTTCCTGAGTTCTGCAATCCATCTCTCTTTGGGTCTGTAGTCGGATTCGCACAAGAGAGGCTACCAGACAGGACGTCAAAACGCGTCTTAACCCATTGCATTGCAAATCATCGGGTATCGTAACCACCCCAAGGCACTGGGTCGACCAATAATCCTTGGCGTCTTCGCCAGCGAATAATTAAGACCCCCCCATCACCAGATGGATACAAACAGCCCGGATTTCGGAGGCCGATGGTATCTTTCTCACCCCTCTTTATTCAACCGGATGTTGGTTTTTTTTTTTCACCCCAGTCGGCGATCTCTGGAAGAGATTTTTTAGAGGAGAAAAAACTCCGCAAAATAGTCAAAAGGGGACCGCGTCTGTTGGTCAGCGTCCTCAAAAGGTCGGTCCACCGGCAGTGTACCGCGGGACACGTTGTCGTCGCAACCGGTCAAAATGTGGCCGGCCATCCGAGGATCGTCCTAGAAGGGTCCTGCAAGTCCAATCAGTCCTCGCTTCGGGTCATTTACTGCCTCGTCTATGTACTCGGCAACCTTCTGTCGCGGTGGGCTGGCTTGCGCGGATCAGCACACGATAAAAATCCTTCTGATTGATCCTATACCCGCCCGCTCACCTAAAACCCCCCCCCCCTGCCCCCACTGGCTCCCACCAGTCGGACCCAACAGCGTTGGGTCAGCGTCAAGCGCAGCTTCTCAACGGGTTGGCACCATGTCATCGGGCCACGACTACAACCTATCCTGGGGCCACGCTACAACGACCCCGCCCCCCGCCCCCCCCCCACCCCGCCCTCTTGCCTCAGCGGCCGGGGCCGACTACTTGGCAGGCCAAGAGAATAGCCTTGCCCGACCTGACAGCCTTGATGCAAAACCGGGCCTTTCCACCGCTCATTTACCTTTCTTTGGCTTTGGTTTTGCCAAAGCAGGTCGGGGGAAAATGGGAGAGAGAGCCGGCTCCGCTGATGAAGTGGATGAGCGGAGTCTGCTGCGCGCTTTGCTGCTAAACCGACTCGTGTCGGGCCAAGAGTTCAGGGTTGGCGGTCGGCGGTCTTGAGCCGCTACCTTCCCAGGTATCCACCCGCGGCTCTTACGCGACTCTCCATTTCCACCCCCAGACCCACCCTTTCACCCCCCCTCACTCTTGTTTTTCAACCCCCACAACCCGCAGGTCACCAGCACTGTTACCCTCGGTGCGAGGATTGCCCAGTGCTGGTCGTCGTGTTCCATCCATTGCTGAATGATACGATGCTGGGGATCGCTCACTTTTATACCTTTGTATTTCCCCCACGAATCATAACGTGCCACGTACCACGTGACGGTTATCACGTGACAAAAGGTATGCGAGAAGAAAGAAAAAGAACAAAACTTAATTTACCTGAGTGTTTGGGCCCAACCTGCCCCGAACTGGCCACTCCGGACATCCTGTGGGTTGGTTTGGTTGGTGTAGCGTAGCGTTTGGTCTTCGGTCAAATCGTCTACCCTGAGACCACTTGATACTACACTGAAAAAAACCCGATGCATTTTATTAATCTAATACCTTGGAATCAAGGTACCGGAAGTTACGGTCACATGATGGAAACGGTTCTTTTCACCGTTCACCAAAGTTTCTCCCAAAGTGACTGGAACCGGATCTTTTCACCACCAAAAATTTCTCCCAAAGTGCTTATTGCGGTGATGTGAATTCAGGATGGGGCCCTGCCTTTCGGTAAAATTAAGTGACTGGAACCGGATCTTTTCACCACCAAAATTTCTCCCAAAGTGACTACTTTCGGTGTGATTAAAATTCAGATGCGGCCTGCCCTTTTTCACTAAATTCAGATGCGGCCGGCCTTTCACCAAATTCCAATTTTTAAGATTTGACCCAAAATATCTAGATTTAAATGGTATTAAACGGGAAATTTGCAATAGATCCAACAGCCATAGTTAAGGTGAAAAAAAAACTAAGTCCAGAGCGGTCGGTTTCCTTGAACTTTAGCCGGAAAACGCGGCTGGCTACATGGTGTACTGGTCACGCTCCGGACTTTTGAAAAAATAACTACAGACCAGAGCGGGACCCACTGCCTCGGTATTGAGCGGGAAATTTGCCCCTAGCTACCAACAGCCATTTAGTTAAGGGTGCAAAAGTCCCGAGCCGGTGGTAAGGGAAAAAAAAAAACTACGTTAAAGCGAGACGGTAGGCTTCCAGCAGCCGGAAGGAAATCGCCGACATGCGTTTTGTAACTGGTCGACTCCGGACTTGTAAATTTTTTCAAGCCCCACTGAGTTGCTCTTCGACTATGTAGAGTCTACGTTCTGGTCCCGAACCACGCCCCCAGACGATGCAGGCCGGCTTTTGGGCCCCTCTGCGCATGCGACATTTTTGTACAACACTCAATTGTACGCTAACCGAAAAGCCGTCCCTAGATCAAAATCCAGGATTTCGCCTACGGCACCCGTGCCATTTTTAGCTCTCTCCAGGGAGAGCCGCTCTCGGTAAAATCCACTAATAGTGGGAAAAAAGACCCCCGTATGCCGGCTCGAAAAATGTTGGCGCAAAACACTTAGCCGCTAAGACCAAAACCACGACCGGGGCCAGTACACGGATATCCTCCCTATGTATAACGTTCTGGTCCCGACCATTTGGGCTCCCAATTGCACTTCATTTCACCGCGTCATAACTGAATCACATACGACCGGTGTGGGTCTGCGATTAGAAACCAGGCAGGCCGGCACTCTTTCATACATGAGTTTTTTCCACTCAAAACCCTATTTTAAGTTGGTTTGCGGGGGAAACCGGAAGACGATTGGCCAACATTTTTGTTAGTAAGCTCCGGGTGATTGAGACCGGGGGCCGACCAGAGTGGGGTGGGGAATACCGCACGATCCAAACCTTAGACGGGCCACGGCAGTCGGCAGTGAAATGTCACCTAGCCGGGCCACGGGCGGTAGACTTTTCAAAAATGAACTAAGTCCAGAGCGGACCGCTTCCATGGTCAGCTGAAAGGCGCCCTAGATCTTTTTAGTGAATCTGTCAGTGAAAAGTCACTAGCTGAGCAACAGCGAAAGGAAAATCACCCTACTTATGGGCCGGAGAAAACCCGTAGAGTCCGCAAGAAAAATGTTGGCCACCGTTCGGTTTACAAGAAACCTATGTAGATAAGGTGTGAAGGGTTCATATCTTAATGTTTAGAGAGTGCGTTTATCATGCCTAGTTTCTGACAGTAAACTCGCAACAGTAAGTTCAGGTTAAGACTGGGCCATCGCTATGAAGTTGCTTCTAAGGATTTTAAAAAGAGTTTTAATGGGGTAGCGACAGAACCGTATACTATAGGAGGGTAGGGCATCTCGGACATTTCAAAAATGACAAAACTAAGTCCAGAAAAAAAACTAAGTCCAGAGTTCAGAAAAACCAACACTAAGTCCAGGGCGGACCGATTCCTTTGTCGCGGAAGGTCCGCCATAATCTGTTAGTGATCTTTCAGTGAAAGGGCACATAGCCGGGCCCGGCAGTGAAAAAGTCACTTAGCCGGGCCACGGCAGGTAAACGTTTCAAAAATGAACTAAGTCCAGAGCCGGAACGCTTCCTTGGTCAGCCGGAAAGTCGCCCTAGATCGTTTAGTGATATTTCAGTTTGAAAAGTCACCTAAGACGGGCTACGGCAGCGAGAGTTTTGCAGTAGGGGACCACTTCATGGTCAGCTAAAAATCACTCTTTAGATTACAGCGGCGACGTGGGTGGAAAAAAAAAAACTAAGTCCAGATTCAGAAAAAAACTAGTCCAGAGCGGAACCGGCTTCCTTGTTAAGCGGAAAGTCGCCTAGATCCTTTTATGATCTTTCGTGAAAAGGCACCTAAGGCAGGGCAACGGCAGTGAAAAGGCACTTTGCCGGGCCACGGAAGGTAACTTTTCAAAAATGAACTAAGTCCAGAGCGGACGCTTCCATGGTCAGCGGAAAGTCGCCCCTGATCTTTTTGATCTTTCAGTGAAAAGGCACCTAGCGGGCCACGGCAGTCAGTGTGAAAAGTCACTTAGCCGGGCCACGGCAGGTTAACTTTTCAAAAATGAATTCTAAGTCCAGAGCGGACCGCTTCATGGTCGCGGAAAGTCGCCCTAGATCTTTAGTGATTTTTCAGTGAAAAGGCACCTAGCCGGGCCACGGCCAGTGAAAAGTAACTTAGCCGGGCCAGGCAGTAGACCTTTTCAAAATGAACTAAGTTCCAGAGCGGACCGCTTCCATGGTCAGCGGAAAGTCTTCGCGCTGATCTTTTAGTGATCTTTCAGTTGACAATGGCCAAACCCCCTAGCCGGGGCCACGGGCAGTAGAACTTTCAAAAATGAACGAAGTCAGAGCGGACCGCTTCTATGGTAGCGAAAAGTCGCAATAGATCTTTTAGTGATTTTTCAGTGAAAAGGCGGCACCTAGCCGGGCCACGGCAGTGAAAAGTCACTTTGCCGGGCCACGGCAGGTTAGAATGTTCAAAAAATTACTAGTCCCAGACGCGGACCGCGTGTCCTTGGTAGCGGAAGGAACGTCGCCCTAGATCTTTTCGTGACTTTCAGTGAAATGTCACCTAGCCGGGCTACGGCAGCGACACTTTTTGCAGTAGGAAGTAGGGGGACCAAGTCCATGGTCAGCTAAAAATCACTATAGATCTACTAGCGAACGCATTGGGTGGAAAAAAAAAACTAAAGTCCAGAGTTCAGGAAAAAAAACTAAGTCCAGGAGCGGACCGATCTGTTCGCGGAAAGTCGGCCCTAGATCTTTTGGTTGAAAGTCACCTAGCCGGCCACACGGTTATTGTAGGACTTTTCAAAAATGAACTAAGTCCAGAGGCGACCCCAATTCCTTAGATTTACCTGAAAGTGGCCGACTAGACTAAGAGTTGTGGTGTGGCAGAAAGCTTTCGGCCTGTTACGGATGGATGGTGGCCGCGATGAACTCGACATGAAATGGAGAATTTTGCCCAAAATTTGAAAACGTGGGGTTAAAAGGGGGTTTTAGTGATTTAAGCGGATATATAAGGATGGTGATAAGAGTGATGGAGTATCTACAGACCTATATCTGTTTTACACTATTCTTTCTACGATCTAACTAAGAATATTGGAACGTGCGAGTTCATGATTAAACGTAATAATTATTTTAACCAGAAATAGAAATAACATTCACAATCCAGTCAGTCAGGGTTTTTTTAGGAGTGTAAAATAGTTAAAAACTACATTACTTGATGGAACTGATCACATACTTATTAAAATTATAAATGATTGGTTGGTTGGTTAAACGTACCAAGTAACAGGTCTGCATTATCCTAGATCTTAAAAAGGCATTATTTGATTACTGTTAGTCATGAAATCCTTCTTAAAAAACTAATTCGATGGCATAACTGGCAATCAACTTCAATGGTTTGAATTATATTAAAAAAAAAGGTCCTCAAGCTGTTAAAATAAACTTTACGCTTTTGATGTTAGGACATAAATATTGGTTTATCCACCAAGGATCTATCTTAGGACCACCTTTTGTTTATAATTTTTGTTAACTCCTTGCCTGTGATCGTTAAATGTCAATGTGTTCAGTATGCTGACGACCAAAACTCTGTTGACAAGCTCATCTGACCCACTAGACTTAGAATGAATTAAAGAAACTTAGACATAGTTGCCAAATTGGTTTAAGACTAATCATCTAACTTTAAATTTAAGGGAAACAAAGCTTATGATGTTTGGAACACGGCAGCACTAACTAAATAAAAAACATTTCCCTTACATATAATAATACTAATATTGAGATTGTCGGTGAAAAAATTTAAATATTTAGGCATTGTTTTGAGTCCAATCTGTCATGGAGTGAGCATGTTAATTATTATGTCATATAATATTCAAACGATAGGAGGTAATTCTAGAGTTAAATATTTTCTTCCTTTTCATAAAGTTAAGTTAGTAGCCAAAAGCCATTGGGGGTTTTGTTTCCACATTTTGACTATTGTAGTCAGTGTATGGTCGAACTTAAAGGCCGACTCAGAGATTTCCTGATGAGGGCGTTCTCAATTTTCAAACAAATTTGTTTTTTGCATGTACATAATGCTTAATCTACTAATCACTGTGGTGAAATGGGCTAAGCTCAAATCGAAGTTTTTTTTTTTAAATGTTTTATCTTTGTTTAAAAATTCAGATCCGGAAACTTTGTATACAACAGTATCCTATGGCACTGTTAGGCTACACATAAATGTTAATGCATCAAAACGAAAACTCCGATTCATCTCAAATCTTTGGAGAGCTCTAGGTGACATCTTAGGTCTAGTGGATTTATTTTTAATTAAGATATAATAAAAAATTAGATCAGAAATCTCTGAGTAGACTTTAAAGTCTGACTCAGAGATTTCGAAATATTATTTTTGTGGTTTGTTGAAGAAAAACTAGTCAACTAGAACTAAAGATAGTAACCTAAATGCACAATTCCGAAATTGAGATGAATCGGATTTTTCGTTTTGATGCCAGAGACAGAGAGGTAGTACACATTTATGGTAGTCTTCTTACGTCCCATAGGATTACTGGTTATAACAAAAATTCCGGATCTCGGAATTTTATAACAAAGTTGTGTTTTCTATATGAAAGGAATTCGATAAGCTCTAGAAAATTTCACACAGGATTAGTTATGGAAACAAGCATTATGTACATGCAAAAAAACACAATTTGGAATTTTGGAAATTGAGGGGCCCTCCTCAGGAAATCTCTGAGTCGGCCTTTTTAACACTGCTCATCACCATAATCACCTTCAAATACATGCATAATAAAAATTGCCTCTTGTTATCCTCAATGCAGACATCAGGACTTCCAATAGATAAAAATGATGGAAGCCTCACTTGGGATAAAACTTGAATATAGATGCGAACTCAGCATCTTTTATAGTTACGTTTTAAATGTCTTAAAGGAATGCTCCTGATATATATCATCTTGCTGTATTCTTTTACTCTACTCAAGCCATGAAAGAATTACTAGAAGTCACAGCAGTAATGCCTTAATGGTGCCATCATGGAATATTACTGCTGGTAAGCGCACTTTTCATTATAGAGCTGCTTGTCAGTGATGGAACCAGCTCTATGCAGATATAAGATGCCATTTCTCTGACATGAGCTTGAATGAGTTTAGGAGTAAAATCTAATTCTGGTATGGCATTACACTTAAATTTTCTTGCATTTTCAATTTGGTTTCTTCAGATTTTATTTTCTCTTTAATTTGTCATTTACTTTTAGCTTATTTTATGTATCGTATTGTTTGTATATTTCATTTGTATTTTGTAAAATCTGGACCTCTTGGGAGACCAGTACCGATGTATTGAAAGAGTTTTCCAGAATAAAGAAAGAATAAATAAATATTGCTATGTACTCAATTTTAAATATTTTTACCATCGCTGACATACTTTTTGTCTCACTTGTCCTGTACTTGTGTTGTACTGCACTTTGTCTTCCCGTAAGTATGGTGTCTTGTGTCTCTGCACCCAATTAAGTACGTATTATTTAAGGTACTGGTGGCCAATATTCTCCGAGCTCTGCTCTGCTTTGGTCAACCCTCCAATGTCTTGCTTTTTATGTATTTGATGTAATTTGGTAAATAAATCTGAATATATCTCATCGTTATGGCCCATAGTATTAAAACTCTAACAGATACAATTGCCCAGTGTGTAACAGTCAGGCCGACCTATTTCAAGATACCAGGCCCTAACATGTTTACAAACATCGCTGCTAACTGGTCTATTGCCACGCAGTTGAAAATATAATCCATTAAAAACCTCCATGATTCGGGTTGAGTAACAAAATACGCGTCCTCTTTCACAATAACTAACCAGCTTACATTGTAATATAGGTCTTTGACCCTAGGTTTTCTTCTGAAAACGCGTTAAATTGAATAAAAATGAAGTTAAGCAATATAGGTTACGGATTTTGGTTCTGCACAAGTTGTTAGGTCAAAGCTTGCCTACTCCACCTTGTTGGGCATGATTTTGTTGTAAAATACGGCCAAATTTACAATTTAACCACTCACTCTAGAATCTCAAGATTATACTTAATTGTTTAAATGATATGCATCATCCGGCCAACCCAGCCGTTCACCAAAAGTATCTCGGCTGTTTTCGATCATGATTGTGCCAAGTCCAGACCAATTTTGAAATTTTTCGAAACATACAATTTTATTCCTAATGTCTTGCTCTTTCATTTTTAAACCCCTCCTTTATAAAAAACTTGCAAAAAGGGCTGAGAAGTGCCCGAAGACGCAAACCCCCCCAACCAAAGTTGGCAATTTTCGTATTTCTCCAATGGTCACGTGTTGGTACAACGCAATAATACTGGTATTGATTTTACACAAAGAAGTTTTTTCCGACTGCTGAGCGAGAAAGCCTACTTGCATATTGATTGTGTCCGGCTGCTCTTGTCCATACACTGCAATGCCATTGAAAAATAAAAAAAATGCAACTTTTGGTTGTGTTGGGGTTTTGCGTCTTGTCGGGCGTCTATCCACATTTTCTCACGTTTTTTTCAGCAAGGTATTATGAAAGAGCAAAGACCTAGACAATAAAATGTCATTTCGAAAACTTGCAAAATGGTAGGACTTTTGCACAATACTGATCGAAAAACATGCCGATATACTTTTGTGCGAAAAAAAAAAAAAAAGGCTGTATTTTGTGGCTTTACGTCATGAAAAATACTCAATCTGAAGGGAGAGGTGATAACCTGAAATCTGCGAGACCATATCCTGCAACTGATGAAAATTAATCAGGAATTGCTTTTCTCCGCCGCATGACCGGTCCGATAGTTGATACTTTAGCTCCATTGTTTTCTGATTCAGTGTATCCATTGGTCATTGATATTGGGGAAATGAAATTGACCAACTTTTATTTTAATTTGGCGGGAACCAACGTTATTATTGATTTTTACAAATTTATTATTAATTTTACATCTTGGTCTTCCCCTCACGCATCCCCCCCCCCCTTTGTACGGTCTCTACTTCTCTTCTTACGTTCTCACCAGGCTGGTCCCAACACTGTGATTCTCAAATATTAATCCGCCAGCGATGGGTACAAGTTGCTGCTTCACTGAATTCCCGCAAGGTCCTTATTTGTATTGTTGCTCGGACAGCAGTGGGCAGACCAAGAGGTCTGCCCACGGTCTACAAAACAGCATAAAAGTACATGTCCCATAGTCAAGCTAGGATTTATATTATCTATCCCACTAAAAAGGTCAATCACACTTTAAAAAAATGTTCCGCGTTTTACAATAAAGCTAAAATCATCGGATGTCTTTACTTTCATAATGGAGAGGTCGCGATCAACCATAAACTTCTTCGCGAAAACAATGCTTATTAACAATCTGTCTATTCAAAATCCTGTCTTTGGTGCTTCTTTTCTTCCTTGGTAGCTTTTGAGAACAATTAAATGTGTGTGCCTGGAGACCTCAGGGCATTTTTTTCATGCTTACCAAGGTAATTAATGCACCTGAATAAATTAGACAAAAACGTCGTATTCCTGTAATAACAAGATGGGTTACAGTATTTTCTGTCGTGTACGACAGAAAATCACAAGCCTCCTTTGACTATGATTTTCTTTCAGCTATTGGAGAGTTGCTATCTTAATGAGGCTTGACCGCAATCGCTTTGGAACATTGAACTGAAATATCTCCCTCTCCACACAGGATAAAAATAGTTTTTATTCTTTCACGAAGTCTCTTTTTACGGTGAGGTTGAATTGAGTTGTTATGCCTTTTGGTGAGAGTCAAGTGCATTGACAGAGACTATTAATGGATGTCCGCCAGTACAAGATGTCCTCCCAAGATACGCTGAAGCTTCGACAGAAAAACATGCAATAGATCGTAAAATAATCGTAGTTTATTGGGTATCACTTATTTGATTAGGTGAATAGTTATATATTATTGCAAACTGGCTTAAAATAAGTTATGTACACATGATTTTCCTTAGGAAGTATCTAATAATCGGCGCCTAATTTTATAATTCCGCTTCCAAGAGTTCCAACACAATAATACCATGGCATGACACTGTGACTGTCTGTGAGTGTGGAGTTTCTAGCAGACGACACCCGGGGTGGTCAGTCTTCATATAGACAAGGGGGTATCAAATCCGTGTCCAAGAATCCACGTAAAAAGGGTATTTTTCTCAGGATCAGGGCACGTTACGTACGTAACGTGAAAAGGGTCGAAAAATCACCCAAAATCAAGAAAAAGGGTTATATTTTCTAAATGAGGACTACGCTTTAGGGTCCATATTCATTTCAATTATAAAAAAATTGAAAAATGTTCCGGAAGTCTGTATTTGCCTTCAAACCTGTGCTTTCAAATCCCTAAATTTTCCAAAATTTTCCGCGCTATGCGCGGTAAGGAACCCATACAATGATTTTTAGTACAGGCAAACCCTATGTGGTTTGTGAGATTGATAAATGACACTCCCTTAGTGATTGCCTGATTATGTCGCTATCCCAAAATAGTTCTATATCACTTACCCATGAACGGCAATGTTTTAGGCAATTAAAACTCATATTTATTTAAATGTTCAGTCAATTCTAGGTTTATAATTTTCTTAAAATAACTTTTGGGACCTAAGTTTGGGTGCATAATTGATTCCGGCATTTCAGGGAAAATGCCGATTTATCGCTGCCCTGCAAATGCGGAATAGTACGAAAATACGTTCTCAAATGCGAATTCTCCCGGATCCTTTTAGACCCATAGGAATGTCTTGAAAACTAAATACCTCAGGGTTTCCGCGCCCCACCTCCTGCCGCTTAGCGAACTCTTCATGAACACCTTTCACCCTTAAGTACCTAAGGGGGGGGGCATAGTACCCAAGATTTGTTTTCGAGCGATTTGCTCACTCGTGAAAAAATATTTTCGACCTAAAATTTTTTTTTTTTAATTGGTGTAACTTTCGATGCGCCTTCTTTCCATAAAAAATTACTGACAATTTCTTGCCGTAGAGATAATTATTGGGTTCCCTATGAACCCCCCCTTAGCACCAACGGAGTGTGATTTTAAATAAAAATTAGCAAACCTTGTTGCAGAAATATTTTCTGCTTATGTATGTTCATATGCATAGAACAAAATTAAAGTACATAATCAGAACAAATAATTAACCCTTTATGTGCTGAAAATAAGCGATTCCATCATCGAACGACTGCGCGCCATGTGCTGTACAACCTATGGCAATACGACTTCCCCCATTAAAAAACAATAATGTACAAAATGGTAATGTTTGTTTTTAATATATGTAAATTGGTTCCTTCTAGAGCAGATATAAATATCAAAATGATTTGGCATGTGTAATGCTGTGGAAGCAAGTCGCGGAACATCTACTATACTTTTTTGAGCGATTGTGACGCATTTCGAAAACAATGATTTGCCCTAATTTCCAGACGATACACCGGAACACAAATTTATATTGCACCTGTTGCCTTGTCAATTTGCCCCTCATAGAGGGTATGAGTTTCATTTGAAAATTCCCTCGGAAAGTGGTTTCCTCAGGGGGATTCCATGGACCCCCCCTTAGGCACCAACGTGAGTGAAAACACCTTAGCACTTAAGTGTTAATTTTATGGTTTAGTTCAATAAAACTTACATGCATCCTATATTGACTGTTTTATACCGTCGATCAATGGCTATATGCATTTAAAGTTAACCACTTACAAATATCAATAAGTTTTTAATCAAATTTGCATGAAAAATGTCTTTCGGAAAGCAAACATTGCTTGGGATGGGTTTTTCGCGCTTCTCGCGAGAGAGAGCGGCTCCCCTCGCCCTCCCTTTCCCAATATTTTCCTGAATGACACAAAGCTCAGCACACCCCCCCCCCCCCCCCCCCCCCCCCTCCCCCCCACCGCCCCCCCCCCCCCCCCCCCGCCCCCCCCCTCTCTGGTGTCAAAAAGATATGGTTTTGGTTTTTTTACGTATAAAGGGTAATAATAGCATCAATTAATTGTTTAGGGTTAGGTAGACCAGACAAATACTTGTTTAGGTTATGCAAAATTGCGCTACAGATACTGGGGTTTCGGGGCGCAAATTTCATCACGTACCTGTTTAGGGTAGCTAATTG
>JAMKCH010026313.1:0-19135 GCA_023653785.1 Ophioderma brevispina
TTATAATTAAATGACTCCGGCGACATTTATTCAGCAGACGACGGAAATGGCGTTTAACACAAGAAACACGCGCCGGAATTGATTCTCACGGCATGTACCCTGTTTGACCGGTCTGCGACCTTTGTGGTTTTAATATCAATGGGTATGGATCTATGATATTCATGTAATAGACCCCGGGGGTCACTTGTATTCAAAGGTGGATATGATGCATGAACAAGAAAACGCGTAAAAAGGGTATCTTTTTTCAACAGGCGATGTACGCGCGTATATTGATTAGGGTGTCAAAAACAGCAAAATGTGGAAAAAAGGTATGTTGTTTTTTTTCTAAACCCTGAAATTGTGATGTACGTGTAATACTCAAATTAAGCAGAGATAAAAAATATTGTGAAGCAAAGCAATATAATAAAGGTATATTAACGACACAATGCATTGCTTACTTGTTTCGAGTAGCAAAACTTACAAAAATACTTCTTTAGTGTAGCAAAAACAGACAAAAATACTTGTTTAGGGTATATTTTTTAGTCGGTGGAAATACTTATTTTTGAAGTCCATGTTCACGCATCATATCCACCTTTGAATACAAGTGCCCCCCGGGTAATACATTTGTTTATTAAAGTTACGGCAACTTAAAGTTAGCCTATAAATTAAATGAATGTCTTTAGCCTCGGACTTTCAGGTTTGGTCCAACACATCTACTATGTGAACCTTCTTAATTTTTCCCTCCGGTGTCCCTCTTTAACAAGGTAATATACTTGTTACGACCCGATCTTAAGAAGCTTATTTGATCAAATTCGTTTCCTTTTCATTCCACAAAACAATTATTCATGTGAAATAAAAGAACAAGTGTTTTAGTATGTGGATTTAATTCGACACAATCTTTTCGTTCTTTATCCAGATTTCGGGGATTACGAAAAGAAAAGATTTTGTCATTCGCCAAAAGAGCATTGGTGTAAGCGGGATTAACATGATTAAGAGAAACAAGAAGGGATTCAAAAGTAGTTGTACTTCAGCAAAATTACCAAATTTGTGGTTTACTTCCTTGCTATTATAATGTCATTTTCGTTGTCAAAGACACAGTACGATTACTGTAAAAAAAGTTGATTAAAAAGGCAACATAACAACCATTTCTTTTGAGTAAAATCTTAGTCAAAGTTGAGTACACCTTTATACACAAAACGGAATATATTTTCCCCAACGATGTGTACGGTTTACTCAATTTTGACTAGCATTTTAGTCGAATAAAGGTTGCCTCCTTTTGAATCAACAATGAGTAAAATATTTTTAAAGAGTAATTAAAGGGGCACGAGGAGATTTTCTGAGGATACAGATTTTACTTAAGGGGGGGGGTCTACGTTTTTTTGCCCAATTTTTGATTGCAATTTTCTTGACTTTACCAATATGTTACATATGCGTGTTGTATATCATATTGTAGTATTATGTTGAAAAGTTTTGAAAAATGGTAATTATTTTGATCTTGTTGCCATGGTAACTGAACAGGGCCTATGAATGGCTAAACACTTGAACAAACGTAACTGCTTACCAGTAACTTGCACTTACACCATACTTGGGTAGAAGGTGCATGGGTACAATGCGCAGAAAACCATGGAAATAATTGTTCATTTATTTTAAAATATAATTATTACATTTTTTGAGTGCATTTTGGTGCAAATTGGGGATGATCTAATGGGTTAAATTAATTTTTAAAAATAATCGTCTTAAATATCACTGGGTGAGTGATAATAAAGAAATACATAAATGCTGTCGAGCTGAAAATTTCGAGTTGGTTTGATGCATAATGAATTTATTTAATGTTTTTAATAAATTAATTTTGAAAAATCTTGTAATATGTGGTCATAATAATAAAAAAAAAATATTTTCTTAAAAATCACAGGGTGAGCACTTTTTACATACAAATGTATACAAAAATGCATCGAACGTGCGAGACTTGCTTACTTAAATCGAGCATAAAATTTGAACGGAATGTCCTATTTACCTCAAACAAAAAGCAAATGAAAGCTGAAAGTTTACACGTTCCTATCATGCTATAATCTCAATTGTGCTAGTAGACTCATTTTCTTCAATTGGAAAACATACACCCCCCTCTTAAAGGAACCATCAGTGATTTTCCCGAACGAGTCAAAATATTTCAAATTTGCAGGAATAGCTTAAAAGTGAAGTATAAGTCTGAAGAATTCCCATAAGTTATTTTTCCAACTGAAGATTTGACAGAAAAGGAACAAAAACGGCAGCGTTCAAAGATATGAATCTCCATTCAATTACGTGTTGTAGTAAGTGTCCGTACCACAGTAATGACTAAAATATCCGATTTTGTCCTTTTAGGTTGCTTCTGGTCTTATCATTTGCAGGGCATGTTAGGATACCTGTACTTGGTATAAGACATGCAAAAAACTGTTTTTTTATATTTTTTTCGGTTTTCTGATTTAGCAAATCACTGATAGTGGCTTTAAATTGGCACTTGTTTGGTTGTAGAACGCCTATACCGATAACGTTTCGAAAGTTTATTGGACAAACAAGCTAGCAGAAAAGAAAATCAAAAACTTAAAAGTTTTGAACTTGCTCGGTGTCATAATTAACCCCGCAGAGAAGCATGCTTGAATTTTCAGTCTGCAAGACAGAAAAATACTAAATCATTATACATAAAGACTGCGTTTTCAGCTTATTCACTTCAGGTATGATTCAACCTACTACATTGGTAAACATTTTAGGTATAAAAAAAGTTGCGAAAAAGAAAAACTGGGGTCGCATTCTTCTGGAAATATATTCGTGTTTCTGGTCGCTCAGAGATCTAAAGGTTTCATTTTTAGCGAAAATTGACAAAATATAGGCATAATTACATTATACCCTTCGCACCTACTTGTATATGCTACAGAGGTGCGAAGGGTATTATGTAAATATGTGTTAATTTCTGGTGTTAAAGTTTAGGATCCAACACCGCTTGGTGTTGCTGCAAAATGTTGATTATTCATTTTGGTGGTCTGCTTATGTAATGCTAGAAGTAAGCAGCTAATATAGAAACAAACAATAACAACAGCAAACATGTTCTACTAACATGTTAGATGTTACAGTAATAAGAGTTAACACCAACATTGGTGTTAATTAACACCAAAGAGTGTGGTCCTCCTGGGACACCAGGAGGGTTTTAATTAACACCAGTGGTATCAATTTAACACCAGGAGTGTGTTAATTAACCAGTTGTGTCAATTTAACACCAGGAGGGTGTTAAAATACATAATTAACACCGACATGTGGTGTAAGATTAACACCGAGAAATATCATATATTGTAACAGCAAAATTAGTGTCAATACAACACCAATTTGGTGTAAGTTTAACACCAATAGGTGTTGTTCTCTCCAAACACTGGCTTGGTGTTAAAATCAACACCCTCGGTGTTACATCTAACACCAATGTTTTTGCAGTGTACATTCAAATGAATTTTTGAGATGGTTTCAGAAACCAATCTAAAAAGCAATGTATTACAACCAATGTGTTACAACCAATACACAGAATATATATACTAGGGTTGAAAGTGTTTTAAGATGTCAACGTCTCCATAGCAAGTGATATCCCTTAGTATAATGATAAATAGCACGTTAACAAGAATATTAACAAAGATATTCTTATATACATACTATATTAAAGATTACATACACTTCTCAGTTTCTAGTTTGCCCCAAATTCACTCTAAATCAGGGAATCATATGAGTGCTACAAATAAACACCTATGAGTGAACAGTAAAAGTCCCCTTCTTACCATACACTGCAAAACGGTTTTAGAAACGCGTTGCAAAGAAGTGTTTAGTTTAAACATGTCAAATTGCTAAATACTTTGCACCCAATGCCTAAACACTTGGTGTCAAATACCTAAACACGTTTAGACTTTAAACATGTTTAGCAGGTATTTAGAAACATGTTTAGACAAAGTGTTTAGAAACGTGGGTCAAATACATGTTTAAATCCTAACCACTGTTTTTGCAGTGTAAACGTGGTTTTATATCAGCACAAATCTTATTTATCTCAAAACTAACTTATTTTCCAATTCACACAAAGAGCATACAAACACCCCTCCCCACTAGTGGAACGCCCGGAAAGTACAGAGTGGAACTCAAAACTGATATCTTTCTCTTTCTTGTATTTTAATAACCGAAAGATGATTGAGAGGATCTTTTACGACGCTATTTTAACAATATTATTTAGAGTATACTCGTAACACGTGTGCTATATTCCTAGAAAATACAAATAAATATTGCGGTTGATTTTAGAGGAAAATATTGATGAGTTCAGTCACATTGTCAAATTGTTGGCATTAAAAACATATTCCATCAGCTTTAGGGATCATAATTGCACTTGAAATGACAATTTATATAACATTGAAAATGATCTTTATTAATATACGTTGTAAATTATACTGCGTGATTTATTTAGATATCCAAACAGAACAAGAAGGGAAAGAGGATACGGTCTCTTATCGATATAAAATGATTTATATCTGAAATCGAAAATTTCCCTTCTCTGTCACAATTAATCTAGTAATTATAATTAATAATTATTCATGCGGGGAAAAACTCAAAACAACCACTAACATTATTTTTAAACTTTATGGATGATAGCGATTTTGAAATGATTCACACTCTATTAAAGTCTACCTTATGGTTAATGTTTCCCCTGTCATGTGGTTTCAAGAGAAATACGAAAATTTGTCCTAAAACTAATTGCCAAATCTATTATATACTAACATATTTTATCTTACCTCTGCTCTGATCCCTCTTGACTAGCTCCCCTCCGTCCGCCTTACGTCTCATGACATCTTCATTATCGCCACTACCAAAGAGCTTCCCCACTTCTAACAGAGTATTAGTTTTCAGGACTTCAGAACTATAACGGCTCGGTCCTTTCGCGAAACCTATATCTACAATTCTAATGTTGAGGACGAGACAGCTTAGAACTTTTATCTTCGGGATTGTCTCGTTGTTGATACTACTACTACTACTACTACTGCTGCTACTGTTGTTTCCTCCGTTTCGTCCACCGAATCAGTACACTTCTTTTTCATATCCGTATCGGACATATTGGTATTAACTTCTGTCCTGTCCATTAAGAATAAAGAAAGAGTCTCGCGAGGACGATGAAGGCATATCGATTTAGAGTTTTCGAAACTTTGGGCGGAAGTGAAGTTGTTTGCGGCGATGCATGACGGTAATCTGTGTCACCATTAGACTAAGGGTAAAAGGCGTTGCAGTCTGGTGTAGCCGCTTTCGGGTGAAAATCAGTCGGTTGGAACATGTTGGGTAGCTACCTGTGATGTTCCTGCTAGTTAATCTGAAATCGGAAAAAATGATAAACATAGATGAATGTCGCGACATCTGGCTGCTGTATGTATTGTCATCATAATTAAGCTTGCAATGTGCCCGCTATATGATCGCGAATGTTATTTATAATTAAAAAGAGTTATGATATACCGTGTGTCCCAAAAAAAACGCACACTTGGTGGCAGGCCGCCCATAAGTTTGACAAAATCACGTGACTATTTTATTTTTTGTTTAAAGTAGATTGGGACTTTAGCCTAACGTTCCCCTGAAAAATCATACAGAATAGAACTTATACCTTTTAAGATACGATCCCAACAAATCAGGTAACCCGCAGGACCCATTTTACAAAAATGAGGCGGCTTGTAACCACAAGACTGGCAATGAAGAACAGAGATCCAATATAATTTGTGCAATCACCATTTATCGTTGCCCATATGTTTGCAGAATAACTTCTACTGGATTGAATAACTGCATTTACATAATATTATTTAACTTCATAATGATAAAACAATCTATTTGTGAGACAACATTTCAAAGACGATCTAACTTTGAGTAAGTCATGACCATACAGACTAGTCATAGACAACCCCATATTACATAAATGATAAATGCCTTGGGCTGCAACTTTCTTGTTACTGCAAAAGTGTTCCACATTCTCAACTTTATGAAAGTAAAAACATATGTTTTTCATCACAAAACCAATAACAATTAATCAATATTTCATTCTGTCTTAAAGTTTGGGTTAAAATTACTCTTTGTGTGCCGTCACCAGAATGATGATGAATGATTAGCTCTAATCCATGCAGTCTTATTGAGAGGGCAATAGGACAAGGTTTGTTTATCATACGATTTCCCTAATTCGATCTTTTAAGTGTTTAAAATGCGTGTTTTAGCTGTTATTACCAATAGAAACTTCATATTTTACTATTTGTTGCAGCAGCTTGTCTTTTAAAAAAGCGGAAAATTGTGGTTAGACTTAGAGATTCATATTGGTGGTCGGATTAGGTTGGGTGGGGTGCGGCGCAAAAACGTTACGTTCCGTATTTGTAGTTAATAAGCGCCTCAATTTGGTTAAATGGGCCTGGGTTACTTGATTTCTGGGGTCATCATCGTTAAAAAAATATTGACTCTACCTTATGAACTTTTCATAGGTATTAGCTAACAGTCCCCCATCTTACCTAACAAACAAAGAATAAGTAGTCGCATGCTTTTGTTCAAAACTTATGGCGCCTGCCACCAATGTTGCGGTTTTTTTTTTGGGACACACGGTACAGCCATTCTATAAATAAACCCACAATAAACACACTCTCTAAATTCCAAGGATTTGAAATCCATCAAAGGATTTTTGGCTAAGGGAACACCCATTATTTTAAATTGAATAGAATAGGTTATGGATCTTCAAACACTATAGAATGTACATACTTTTAAGTGATCGTTTACGCGTTTTCGAATCACAACGTGTCATTTATTGGGCAGCGAACGATTTATATCTGAAACAAGAAAGTATTCCGGAACCTATATTTTCGCCTGATGTCTTGATAACACCTGAAGGTTTTCAAGGCTTATATCCATATAGCCTCGGCAGAAAGAGAGAGGAGAGGGGGGGGGGGGAGAGATCACCATTGACTTAGCATTGTTATCATGTGGGCATTTTGAAGTTTTTGAAGTGTGCATTTTGACACTGTTTGACTTTGAACCCCACAAAACGAGCTCACTATTGGATTTTTTTAGGCAATCTTTTAAAACTCTGACCAAGTAATAGCATAGCAGATAATTTGTTACATAACATGTTTGAAATTTGACCGTATTTTGACCTTTGATACCTAAACTAGATCTTGGGAGAGTTCGCATGACTTTTTATACGAAGCAAATATGATGGACGCTATTTTTGCATTTTTACATTTCACATTTTAGCCTTTGATTGACCTTTCAATTGTAATCACAGAGAAAAAAGTCACTATTGAACTTGTTTTATCGATTAACAGACCACACTTGATGGCGAAGCTATTTTTTTTTGTGTCCCCTTTGGAGCTTGTTTTGAATTTGGAACCTCATGGTGTGACACTTACGTCCTAAACCTTGTCCTTAAATCTGTGAACATCACTGATCTCTTTACAATGATTTGCCTATACGACACAATATCATCCCAGAGACACACTTATTTTTAACAAAAGTTTAGTGGGGTGACTGTAGTGCACAGATCTCATGTGAGTTTGCAAATCTGGATAAAACTGTGAATTTTGGTACACAAGTAATTTTCTGCATGATAATCAAAACATTGATGGAAGCACTTGCCACAACACTTTCAATGGCCCCCAGCTTGAAGTTCAGTACACAGGGGTAAAAATTTAAAAGAGCCGATTGTGTTGAAAAAGCACACCATGATGTTTGTTTGGTTACTAGGATTCCAAAAAGGTACTAATTTATACTACCTATGGCTTATAGTTTTGGAATTAATGGGGAAAAACTGTAAAAATTGCAAAACAGTTAAAAATAAATAATTTTTGGTTTGTACAAGGGTCAAAAAAAATTGCTCCAATTTTTTGTAAAATTGGTTCAGTTTTGGTTTCAGTTCAGATGAATATCGGGAATAGTTTTGACTCTCTTTAAGTGTTTGGTTTGTTAACCAAAATGGCGATAAAGTCAACAGCATTGGCAGCTATCTCTATGGATCTATTGACCTGTGCCTATTTTTTTGGGATAACGTGACAACTAAACATAACAATAAGGCAAACTATTCCTTTTTTCAATCCTTTAATTAGGAAACAATTTGCAACCAGCATATTACCTAAATCAAAGCAACTTTTAACCCTACAATTACAAATTGACCTTTTTTCTCACTATTTTACAGTTTTTACCTCATAACTCCGAAACTATAATCCATAGGTAGTGTAACACTTATTTGGTTAAAGCTTGTTCAATGGGTGGTAATTCAAGAAAACACAGGCTGGAAGGAGGTTATTCTGGATCAATATCTCAGTAAGGTTGGTGGTATGACATTATTATTGAAATGTAATTTTGATGTAACGAAGTTAAAGTGTCATATTCCTCCCTTCTATAGATATAATTAAATGTATGGCGGTATTACAGGTACCCGACCAATACAAGTGATAATATATGCAAGCAAGTTTATTGAACAATACGTATATCTTGCTTGATAATAATACTGTATTTTACAAGAAATTATACTCAGCAGGTATTGTATATGTACATATCTCCTCCTCAACATACATGTTAAATTCAGTGTAAAATATGCCACACGGGGGTGATGAAGTGGAAAATGTGGATTATTGAGGCCTGTATTGTGTCATTATTCATTCTATCCCCCAGATATTTGGAAAAGGCAGATTACTACTTCAAACAGTGGTTATAGATACGATTGGATGAGGTACCGTCCTGTTCTTAAATGATCGTTTTTGTGCCACGAAAATTTAAGATTCAAAGAATTGTACAATACCTTAGTTTACACAAATGAACGTCACTCTCCAGTTGCCAGTATCCCTGATAATAAAATTTAATTTTAATGAGAAGATTGTTATAACGTGTTTATTTTACCTCTGGAAAGTTACAAAACCATATGCCAGATGGTTGCAATACATAATTAATAATTTTATTCTCCAACAACAAATGCTCTGTAGAATACATAAGATTGACAGCCCAATGTGTAATAGATGTAAACATGAGTTTGAAACTTTAAATCACATTTTGTTGAGTGTGAAGCGGGTAAACATTTTTGGGATGCGTTCTTAATATTCTGGAAGGTATTGTTCCACAAATCGGTTACAAGTCAAAGCTTTGTGGCATTATTATGATGAGGAAAGATAATTGGAAATTGAAAACGCTCCTCTTGATTGGAAGAAGGTATATTTATATTTGTCGTTGTAGGGCGACCTCTTTCGATGCAGGCTTTAATAATCTGGTTGTTAATACTCAGAAAACTTAGAGGGACAATTATTGCTAAGAAACAACAAGAAAAGCTGGAGTTTAAATTATGAGAAACTGGGCTATAGGGAGCATGATTAATAAATATAAGACATACTTTTTGTGGGATGTTATGCAAATTTTTGCTCTGTATTCTCTTGAATTTACCCCCTTTGTTATTTGTTGTTGTGAATTGTATTTTGTATGTGGAAAAAACAAGTGTGAATAAAAGTCCAGCCTGTTTTTACAGGTTCTGGTAAAAGACAAAAAAAAGATAGTGTAAACTATACCTTTTTGGAATCCTTGAACCAGACAAACATCTGGTGTACTTTCAACAAAATTGGAACATTTAAAAATTTGACGTCATAACCTTGAAACCAAGCTGGGGTCCATTTAGGGGAGTTGGCAAGTGCTTCCATTAATTTGATGGATTATCAATGCCTTAAGGCTTGTGTGCAAAATAACAATTTTGATCCGGAAGCAAACACTCTTTCACTACAGTCCCGTGCTAGTGGTATCTTCGGTTGCACGTTTTTAGGGACATACATCCTTACGCGCGCAACTTCAAATACAGTGAGCTCACTGAATTGGTGATTCTGTACTCCTTTATGTCGCTTATCCACATTTGCAATGGGAACACATTTTGTGTGCATGGCACGGCTCTTAACCTAAATGGCCGACAGTGGCTTAAAGTATGGAGCCCAGGTTACCAATCCATTTTCAGTGACTCCAAAACACATATTTTATTGATGTGTTCTTCTGAAATATATCATATCTCAGAGTTACTATCAATACAATAATGTGTGTAAATTAAAAGTGAGTAATTTGGCTGACGTTTTCGAATGATTCGAACCGCCGACCTTGAATTGCGAGACCAGTACTCTCCAACTGCATAGATATTCATCCCTTGGTTGGTGGTTGACCCTAAGATCATAATAGCTATATCTTTACACTGCATCAACAAATAGATATTATATATACTGCCTGATCAGTATTGATGCAATCCCGTGAAATTAGTAAACTTAAGAACAGAGATGGGGAAATGTGATTAAAGAGACACTGGACATTTGAACAAATAGTGCGCCCTCAAGATTTTTTAAAATCGATAATTTTGCATGGTTGTAGGCTTTTATATACAAAAGACCTCACCCACCCAACCCCCCCGAAACTGATTCAGACCAACTCAGCTTCTTATGGGTAAAAGAACGATTTTATAATTTAACGTCGCCGGCGACGTAAAATTCAGCAGACGACGAAAATGGCGGTTTACACACAAGAAAACGCACACCGTTTGCATGTTTCCCACGCTATGCACCCCTGTTTGATCGGTCTATCAACTTTTGTTTTAATATCAGTGACTACGAGTCAAAAAAATCAGTAATATCACATTTGTTGGTAAAGTTATGGAAAACTTAAAAGTGGCCTACAAATTACTTGATGCTGTCTTTATCCTCATACAATGTCCCTATCTGTTTGGGGTATGCTATTTTTATGTGTCAAATTATCTCTGTTCTTTCCATTGGCCTCGACCTTCATTTGAGAGCAAATGAAGAAATTTAAAGTTTGTGGAAAAGGTTGCAGTGCAGCTTAAGGTATTGTGGATTGTGTGGTACCGGGTGTCTCAAAAAAGAGAAACCCTCAAATCACCCTTTATTTCACGAAGAGAAAAAAAGTAAACCATAAAAAATTTAATCAACATTGAAAAAGCCTGTAATTAAGTTTCCGACACCGACACCGAAAAAAAATCTTCCAAGAGGACACCGTTTTGACCGTTTATGGATTGCAGGACCCTGCCGTTTTATTTATGCAGCGATATTGGGAAAAAAATGAGCGCACAAGACTTCAAGCTGTTGAAGAGAGACTCTCCAAAGTTGGATGAACACTCCTTTAAGAGGCAAAACACCTACGGGAATCCATCCAAGACACAGTGTGTGCTTTCCATCTACGCAACCGTGGGGCCAAACGTCAAGCTTAAGTTACCTGGTATGGAACACCCCTGGGAGCACTGTGAAACCCTGTCTACCTAGGAGGTTACCTTGGACCGCACTCTCTTTTTCAATGCTCGTATAAGACCCGTATCGGAGACGAGAGTAAAGAATGTCACGTAATAACATCTTGACAAACCACTGGCACAAGATGGGGTGCTCGCACACATACACTAAGATCGATGGCACTTGCCCTATCATGTGCAGAGTATGTTCCCGTATCACGTGTGAGGGGGAAGATTCAACCCAGATGCCAAGAAGCTTGATTCAGCGTTAAATGCCTTCTGCAGGCTTACACAGGATGCCTCGTCAACACAACGGAAAACTTACACATTCCTAGCGGAATGCTCACTCAGACATCCGTCGTAGCGTAGCGAGCAAGCAAGGAGCATACCTGCCAAGTATCTAATGTGAAGCACCCTAGTCTGGACAGATAACTGCTGCCAAAACCCGCCTTAAATCCAGAGAGAGTTTCTGAAGCAAAGTCCAACCTTTCTAAGGGCTGAGGAGAGTCGCCTTGTAACATCTATTGGTTATTGAACCTGGTGAGCATCTCCAACTGGAGACTGACTCCTCATGGCCGAATGGCGATCCTCAAATAGAGTGAGAAACCAGAATTGGCCGATATAAGGTTTCCCTTGCAGAAATGGGGCTACATGGACGCAGATCAGGACACTACCTGTGGTGGTGGAACAGCACCAAAGACAATGGAACATCTCTTGATCTGCCCACTGCTCAAAGAAGGACCTTGCGGATTCAGTGAAGCAGCCAGACGTTGTACCCATCTCTGGCTGGAGAACCACAGTGTTTGAACACGATAAGAAGAAGAAGCTGTCTTTAGACAATACACATTCTCCAAGCACATTCTTTTGTTTATGGTTTCTTTTCTTTTTGCGACAAAGGTCAGTTCTGATATTGAAAAGGTTAGTTTCAATTATTAGAAATTCCAAGATCTTGCCTTATTCTTCTTTACTGCAACTGCTCTGCCCACCACTTGGCTGCCTCTAATACCGTGAAGACGGATGCAGGCTTGCGCTCTCTTTCCATTTCAATAATCGACTTCTAATCATTCTTCTATATTCTATTGCGAAGTTCTGGCAAGTTTGCTGGTGGTTCCTGTGCATACACTTCACTCTTTTCCCCAAGGGTGAAGTCTAGCGGAGTCAAATCTGGGGATCTTCGCAACAGAATAACCACTGCTTTGCAACCATCCAACGGACAAAAAATGATTAGAAGTCGATTGTTGAAATGGAAAAGAGAACGCAAGCCTGCATCCGTCTTACAGGCAGCCAACTTCCTCAAGTGGAGGGCAGAGCAGCGCAGTAAAGAAGAATGTGGCAAGATCGTGGAATTTCTATTAATTGTAACTAAAATTTTCAATATCAGAAACTTACGTTTAAAGAAAGAAAACTTTCAAAATTAATGTTTTCATGAGGAATCCACGCACACATACACACAAATTGTTAATAGGCCCACTGAAACACTGCAGCATGTGAACATATATTTCGATGCTATAGTCTTAGCTTTCTTAAAATAGGCAGACATAGGACGACTAAAACATCCTTGTGCAGCCCCCGAATATACAAAGGTCATTTTGCACCTAATATTGGACAGAAGCTGACAGACTTCAGTGTTTTACTTGATCTTTTAGACCAAAAAGTTCCTCTCAGTTTCCCCGTCACAAAGGTGTAAAATTTCACATTTACCGCATTTTTAAAGGTTTCAGGAGATTTGTAACTTTAAAAAATGATCCAAAAAAGAGGAAATCTTGGCCGCGAAGCGATCGAAACAAAGAATGCAATTTCCGCATAGCTTTTTTGACAAAAGAAAAGGCATAGTGCTTAGGGTTTTAAGATAAATAAAACTGAGATTATTTTTTTTTGTCTTGCACATTTTATTTTCGGCAACCCTATAGGTGTTGTTTATAACCACCCGGCTTTATAATGTAGTATACGACCGTACAAAATTCACAAATTGATTTTAAGCATTTTGCTGGAGCTTTTGAATAATTTTATTTCTTTATTGTTTTTGTTGTTGTTTCTTTTGCGCTGGTCCCGGGCTTGACTAATCTGTTGCTCCCGTGCTTCTTTGCACGATGAAAGTCACAATAAACATGAAGTATATTAGTCACCTTTAATGGATATTCTCACGAAATAGTTAGGTTTTATAATATTTGTTTGATTAATGTGCATCTATTAATATGCGTTGGAAAAACCGAAACATAAACATACCAGCTTGTCTTGTATACCAAATTAACGGTAACGCGGCGTATGAGATCATTTGCTTCAGCGACATAAAAACACAAGGCAATAGAAGCGACTTTCGATTAATGCCTATAAGCTTAAATATCAATGATAAATAATAAAATCAATAATTATAAAGTTGCAATCCTAAAAAAATGCTTCATAATTTACATAAAGAAATATAGACAAAATATCATTTCTTACCTTTTGTTATGATATAAATCCTCATCCGAAGTAATAACGTGGTTGTTTCTCTTCACTGTATCCCGCGAAAAATTGACTCTTATCAGCGATTTACAAACAGCGCGCGCGTTGGTTACGGCTAGCAATATAACATCATGGTTACAGTGTTAATACCAGCAAATTTTAACGCCATCAAATATGATGAGGCCTAGGTGATTATAACTAGCATCGTTTTTTAATAGTACCGATTATCAGAATATCGTAATAGGAAAGTGAATTCGCAAATTACTATTATCGCACCACCACGGCCAAAATACTGTTTCAGAGTCGGCTGCAATAGCACTACAATTAACTGACGCGTAATACCAACATGCGTTGAACGCTTTTTGTGTGCTTTATAGTGTAGTCTATTGCGGCATAGTCATAATTTGCTATTTTATCCAGACTTAAATTCTATTTTGGATGTTCTGATGATTGCTTTGTTTTAAGTTCAATCACATGAAATCCATTCATATTACGTAGGTATTTATCACTAGACAGAGCAGGATATCCGATAATACTCCAATTCGTTGTGTATTATCCATTTATTAATTTATTCACGAAACTATACACACAGTTATATAATTATATTACTCAACAAGCTTAGGGCGTGGATAAGTTTACAATACCGACCCAAAAAGCATGCACATAAAGAGAAAGTGTTTTGCATTGGTATGTTAGATAAAACAGAATTTGAAAAACGCACATATTGAGTCAAGATTTACATCGATTAGTCAAGAATTTCTTTCGTTGCAGAATTTCTGTCATGTTATTCTTTCTAAACACAACTGTAAAATATACTGAATTTAGTTAAAAATTACTAATAGGTAAAACTGTCTAATTATTATGGAGTTTATGTTACAATCATTTGTGTAATCTTTATATATTTAGGTAAGGATGTTTGTGTGATTAGGAGTCATTATTTTCTCCTGTTATGGAGTACCATATGTTTTAGGAAGGATATAATTATTGTTAAAAATTTCATAATAAAAGCAATATCATTTCATATAAGTTAAAAACGTGAGATAAAATTTTCAAAAAAGCAGATTGAAAGAATAACAGAACGGAAAGACAGTGATTCAGCTTTGGATTGAGCCCAAAGCATTCCGCAGCTACGTCCTTCTCCATCACTTGATGCGTGCTCGAATGGGATCATCCGACAAATCCACTTAATCTCCTAATCCAAGACAGGCTGGGTATCCCCTGGATTTAAAGGTTGACAAGCAATCCCATGTCTTAAGTGTTTGTGGAAAGGGATGCAGAGATAAGAGTAGGAAACCCGGATTTGTCTTCATTCTTGCAGGGGGGAGTTATATACGTTAAACAAACAAGCTAGACTTTACTATCATTTTGTTGATTTAAGGGGCGACGGGTAAGAAGAACTTTTAGCCGTGATTACGTGATAGGACGTGGAATATAGGCGGGGTCAACCGCGTGGTCGTGCCGCCACTGCGTTCAGGACATGAATAGAACTATAAATATGACAAAATAGATGAGTTATTCATGGTGCGCCCTCAGATTTCAAAATTCCGGTAAGAATATGCTTGTTAGTTTGTATATATATTCACCATGAGGTTGTATACACCAGCTACCGATTTAACATTTTCGCCAATTTTTTCTCAACTAGAGCGGATTTATTCGGAAAAGTTGGATATAAAGAGACACTCAAATTACATTTTTAATATAAACTTTAAAAAAATTACATTTCGTTATATAAACTCGAAATTATGAATGTTACTCTTATCTTAACCCTCGTCTTACCAAGGGGGAACCCCTAGTAGAACTTTGTGGTGCGCTAAAATGGCAAACGCTTTCGTAAAAAAGCTTATAGGTAATCATTCTCTCATCCTGTCTGGTCATTTTAGACGAAAAAATGTGAAGGTAGAACCTTCACCGGGGTTTAGGGTATGCGTCAAGCGAAGGGGGGGGGGGGGGGTGGTTGCCACCTACAAGAATTTTATGGTACATTTTGGTAAAAATATTATGCACGTATGGCTCTCAAACTCTAGTTTATGTAAAAATAGTCAATGCCATTCATTTGAGCGAAAATTCGATATTTCTACCATTTTAGCGCAAAATTGGATTTTCGCCTATTGACTATGGAAAATGTCAATTTTGCCAGATCGCGGACTTTATGACGTCATTGTGACGCCATACTAGGTATGGTTGGTAATTATTTGGTATAAAAGGAAAGAGGAAGACCAGTAAACCACTGCTATCAAAATCATAAAAATCGGGTGCTTTATTACGAATTTATCCAAGGGGGGGTGGTACCACCGCCCCCCCCCCCTTGGTAAACAGGTTACAAAAAAAAGGATTGGTAAGACGAGGGTTCTTGGTTCAAAGTAAAAGAAATTTAACAGAACACTTAAGAAATCAGTGCCTACAATGCGTATAAAACTCTGGGCAACCACCTACAGGATGATACAAAAAGAAAGTTACTCGTTTTTCTCTGTCGTTTCTACAAAAAATCTGTAAATAATCATTCATAAACTAATTATCTCAGAGAAGGAGCAGTTTCTGATTGTCTAATTAAAAAAAAAGATTTGCTCGTGCCAAAACAGAGTTATACTAATTTGAAGTAACCCACCCATTTTCCTGACTGCACACATCTGGGTTACCGGGATTAGTTTCTATTTACACAAATCAATACGCAGTGCACAAGAAAACCTCCAATGGTTTGCAACTTCTTGTCAAATGAAAGTTTTACTTTTGCGGAGCGGCCGAGCCTTGAAAAGTGGCTCTAGTTTTCGAGTTACCCTCCCCACCGTACAACAAACAACACGACCACCTTATTGGAAGGATAAATACATAAGATTTAAGAAAATGATGGTTGTGCTTGAAATAGGTTGGTGGCAGGGATGATTTCTATGCCGAAAAATGAAATTGGGACGGGGTGGGGGTGGGGGATGCAAGAGTTAGGCGAAATTATTATTGTTTATATTTTTTTAAGGTAAAAATATTACAATCTTATTTTTATGGTATCCATTTTTGTTATTGATATAGGAATTATACATTGCATAAAGGGTTAGGTAATACTCAATGTGGTGACATGTGAAAAAAAGATGCTTTTTATAGAAAAAGGTGATTTTGGGGCTAAAATCTAGACCCTTATATATTGTATTAAAACAGAATCTATCATATAAATGTCAGGATTGATAGTATTGCATTGTGATTAAAATTGTTTTGCTAAGGAATTAATAAATCTTGATATTCTTAAGTTTTTTTAGCTCAAAAACGTGGATTTTTTGACCCAAAAAAAACACCCCTGCAACCAAAGTTTTTTACCACAACCATCATTTTAAAAATATTTCTTACTATCTTTCGAATAGCAGTGGTTGCGTTTTGTTGGACCTAGGGTGAGGGGTTGTCGACAATTGTGCAGTCCAAACCCGCTCACTATTTTATATTCAAAATTTTAAATGCTGACAAATTTAAATGATATTCGAATTTTTAATATCACGAGCATCTAGCACTGTTCATCTTGGTAGATTCTCTTATTAAGAAATAGTGCATTGTTTTGAGTCGTACAAGCATAATTGCAGAAAGAAGGAGTTTGCGAAAAAGAATTATGAATTCCTGGCGGCAGTCGGTGACAGAGAACGTGCAAAAATAGATGTTCTATAGGTGAGATAAAGCCAAAAATGCCCTAGGGGTTATTTGTGTGACAAATTTCATAGAAATAGCTTAGGGCTGAAAGTTTTGCCATTTTTTGAGGTAGATGTACTTTGGATGACTTCTTTTCAAAACTTTCCCCTAAATAGGCATTTTGGGGTGACAGCGGTAACATTTCCCAAAACATGTTTTGGTCGATTCTGAAGAGCTTCAAATACGGTCACTTACTTAAGGGAGTGTCCCGGGTCTTCCCAGCAGGTGAAGCAAACTTGCACGTGCGAGTGACTCCAGTTTTGACACTAATCGTGATGAAATTTTGAATATTTCGTACTCCGAGCCATCGTCTACAGGATCTATATATAAAATAACGCCGATGCATGTAGGCCTAATACTAATAAATCGATGTTCATATCAAATACTAAATCTCCCAATCCATAAGCTGAACACAGTAGCAGCAGCGTACAGACTTGTTTCAATTTAATTCTTCTCAGAAATGGGCTGCGTTATACACGATGTGGAAAAACCATGGACAGCAAAGCACGTGCCCGCCAATTAAATGGATTAAATTATTTGCTAATTAAATATTTCTAGAATTCACTGTAACCCCACTCCACACCTCAACATGGCGGTACACCAACGCCAGTGCGCACATGAGTTTGAAAATTCAGCAGCCGTCGAACCCGCAATATACTGACAGATTCTTGGAGTTTTGGCCCGAATCATGCTCCAGGAGCATATATATTTTCAAGTCGTCTCATAGGGGCGCTATCATATTATGTGTACGCTTTATTCCGTTAATGTTATATTGAAGTATTACAAAAGAACGAATCGTGCCGGCTCGGATGCGTGGCGGTGTCTTGGGCGCTTGTCTTGTTATCTAAAGGTAGTGGTTTCGAATCCACTTCCAGGAACAAAATTTAGTTTATGATTTTATTTGTATTTTTAGAGGTGGAGATTGGAATCATAAAAAACATCAGAGTTGTGGATTGAAGTAGAAAAATATTGAATCGCGCCTTAGGGAGATAATAGAATGGTCATGGTCCTGCGAGCCATGATTTCGGGCCACAATCTCCGACGTGCAGACTGGACATGGCGTATGCTTGTGTGCTACAGAGGCTATACTGGGTGTATTGCTTTTCGGGTGTCCAAACTGCGGCCCGCGGGCCATGTGCGGCCCGCTAAGAGCTCGAATGCGGCCCACGAGATATTCCAAAAGAAATAAATGTATAATATCTGAAATAATAGATTTGATTTAAAAAATGTAATTGAATTAGTTCAATTTCCTCCAATCTGAAACTGAACTTTTCTAAACACTTGTTGGAATAGTCCAAGTCATCAATTGAAAACCAAATTTTCTAATGGTGGGAAAATTAGTCCACGTTCCTCTAAAGAATACCAAAATGTTTACAAATATGCTAAAAAGGTCAAAAATCTGGGTTAATTTGGCCCAAAATCTGCACTCTGGTGAAGCTATGGGTCCCCTTTCAAGCAAAAATAAATGGTATAGACACGGGTCCACTTCCAGACTCTCGTAGGCATGCCATACCCTCCATCCCCCCGAATTGCTTGCGGCCCGCAAAAGTTGTGGACAACGATGTGGCCCCTGTGTCAACAGGGACTGGGTCTAATTTTGCTACTTGGTGTCTAATTTTGCTACTTGTGGCTAATTTGCTTTACTTGTGGGTCTAATTTTGCCTATGGGGTCTAATTTTGCTACTTGTCTGTCTAATTTTCCTATTGTGTGGCTAATTTTAACAAAGAAAAGTCAAACAAGTATCTTTGCGTTAACTTTGTCTGTAGGGACGCATATTAGATTTTCGG